>CAUDMG010003898.1:0-12498 GCA_958450375.1 Homarus gammarus | reverse complement strand
TTCCCCAGGTCTTGGTGCTGGCCGTGGCCACAGTCTTGACGGCGTCCACAGTATCAGCTAAGGCACAGAACTACAACACCTTACCAACAATCACAGATGGAGCACAGATCGTGAGGACAGATCCAAACTTGTCCTTCAATTACCGCTACGAAGTGAACGCGGCCGAGACAGGCGACCAGAAGACACACGAGGAAACTCTGGATAATGGAGTTGTTGTGGGCTCGTACTCCGTCCTCCAGCCCGATAATACCTTAAGAATCGTCAAATACCGCGCTGATGACGAGTCGGGTTTCAAGGCAGAAGTCCAATACCAAGACTTACAGAGTGGTTCATCCTCATTTTCTGGATCAAGCCTGGGATTCTCTACTTCCAATTTCGGCTCCTCCTCGGTATCTAACCTTGGATCATCTGGCGCAAGATTTGATTCTTCCACTAGAACTAACATCGGATCTACTTCTGGATCTAGCTTGGGATCTTCCTCTAGACCTAACTTCGGATCTTTTCTGGATCTACTTCGGATCTCCAGTTCTAACTGGATCTTCATCTGGATCTACGATCAATTCGGATCTTCTTCTAACTGGATCTTCTAACTTCGGATCTTCATCTGGATCTAACTTCGGATCTTCTTCTAGATCTAACTTGGGATCTTCCTCTGGATCTAACTTCGGATCTTCCTGGTCTAACTTCGGATCTTCATGGATCTAACTTCGGATCTTCTCAGATCTAACTTCGGATCTTCCTCTGGATCTAACTTCGGATCTTCCAGTTCTAACTTGGGATCTTCCTCTGGATCTAACTTCGGATCTTCCAGTTCTAACTTCGGATCTTCCTCTGGATCTAACTTCGGATCTTCCAGTTCTACTTGGGATCTTCCTCTGGATCTAACTTCGGATCTTCAAGTTCTATCTTCGGATCTTCCTCTGGATCTAACTTCGGATCTTCAGTCTAACTTCGGATCTTCCATTACTTCGGATCTTCCATTCTAACTTCGGATCTTCTCGGTCTAACTTCGGATCTTCCAGTTCTAACTTCGAATCTTCCTCTGGATCTAACTTCGGATCTTCCACTTCTAACTTCGGATCTTCTTCTGGATCTAACTTTAGATCTTCTTCCACTTCTAACTTCGGATCTTCCACTGGATCTAACTTGGGATCACCCAGTCCTACATTGGGATCTTCCTCTGGATCTAACTTCGGATCTTCTTCCAGTTCTATCTCTGGATCTTCCTCTGGATCTAGCTTCGGATCTTCCAGTTCTAACTTGGGATCTTCCTCTGGATCTAACTTCGGATCTTCCACTTCTAACTTCGGATCTTCTTCTGGATCTAACTTCGGATCTTCCAGTTCTAACTTGGGATCTTCCTCTGGATCTAACTTCGGATCTTCCAGTTCTAACTTGGGATCTTCCTCTGGATCTAACTTCGGATCTTCCAGTTCTAACTTGGGATCTTCCTCTGGATCTAACTTCGGATCTTCCAGTTCTAACTTGGGATCTCTGGATCTAACTTCGGATCTTCCAGTTCTAACTTGGGATCTTCCTCTGGATCTAACTTCGGATCTTCCAGTTCTAACTTGGGATCTTCCTCTGGATCTAACTTCGGATCTTCCAGTCTAACTTGGGATCTTCCTCTGGATCTAACTTCGGATCTTCCTTCTAACTTGGATCTTCTGATCTAACTTCGGATCTTCCAGTTCTAACTTGGATCTTCTCTGGATCTAACTTCGGATCTTCTCTGATCTAACTTAGGATCTTCCTCTGGATCTAACTTCGGATCTTCCTCTGAATCTAACTTCGGATCTTCCACTTCTAACTTCGGATCTTCTTCTGGATCTAACTTCGGATCTTCCAATTCTAACTTGGATCTTCCTCTGGATCTAACTTCGGATCTTCTTCTAGATCTAACTTAGGATCTTCCTCTGGATCTAACATTGGATCTTCCAATTCCAACTTCGATTCTTCTTCTGGATCTAACCTCGGATCTTCCAATTCTAACTTCGGTTCTTCTTCTGATCTAACTTCGGATCTTCCTCTGGATCTAACTTCGGATCTTCCTCTGGATCTAACTTCGGATCTTCCTCTGGATCTAACTTCGGATCTTCTTCTGGATCTAACTTTGAATCATCCACTGGATCTAACTTGGATCTTCTGTTCTAACTTGGATCTTCTCTGGATCTAACTTCGGATCTTCTTCTGTCTAACTTCGGACTTCCTTCTAACATCGGATCTTCTAATTCCAATTTCGGCTCTTCCAGTTCTAACTTGGAATCTTTCACCGGATCAAACTTGGGATCTTCCTCTGGATCTAACTTTGTATCTTCCCGTTCTAACTTAGGATCTTCTTCTGGATCTAACTTCGGATCTCCCACTTCTATCTTGGGATCTTCCTCTGGATCTAACTTCGAATCTTCCAGTTTTAACCTGGGCTCTCCATCTGGGTCTAACTTCGGATCTTCCAATTCTAATTTCGGTTCTTCTTCTGGATCTATCTTCGGATCTTCCAATTCTAACATCGGATCTTCCAATTCCAATTTCGGATCTTCCAGTTCTGACTTCGGATCTTCCAATTCTGACTTCGGATCTTCCACATTAAACCTCGGATCTTCCTCTGGTTCTAACTTGGGATTTTCTTCTGGATCTAACATCGGATCTTCCAGTACTAACTTCGGAACGTCATCTGGTTCTGACTTAGGATCATCTCGGGTCAGCTCGTCCTCTGGTTCATCTACAACTTCCTCAACAAGTTCAGCTTCAGCTCCAGGTGGAGTGGCTGTTGTACTGGCTAAAGATGGCGCCTTCGCTCAGCGCTCCAGTGTTCCTTCTCAGACTACCAGATTCTGAAACCGTAACTGTTGATATCAAGTGAATGTTACTCCGGTTACCGACAACCTTATCGAGTGCTTTCTCGTTTAACTACACTGACCCTTCTTAATGAGCTGGACTGGTGATTCATGCTCTATGTTTAATCTGCCTTTTTAAGTGTTTCAGAAATTTAACCATAACACACAGTGTATTAATAACTAAGAATATTTTCAGTGGATTTAATTGATTCAGATCTCAGTACGACTAACTTAGAAGGTTTGAGGTTTTAATCGGACTGTAGTGAAGTTTTTGCCAGTAGCTTAATAAGTTCCCCCAGCGTGAGCATTTAACCATTAAGAAAATTACTTACACCTGTGTCTTATATAAACTGAGAATGTTTGTCCGCATTATGATTACCTTTTAACGTTAGTAACACTTATTCATGTTGTTAGTTATTAAGCGAAACTCGATATATAATTTTAAGCAACAGTGTGTGTGTGATGTATGGAGCACAGTTATAGTGTTGGAAATGTTTTATCAAATAAATGACGATCGACAGTTTTCATGTTTATTATGTTTCCTTCTTTAAGCTTACAATAAATCCTGGCCATGAATGAAACGGTAAAAACTCAAAGGTTTGACAACTTAATAATATTATCAAAAGATGCTAATATGTTTGAGGTGTTTCATTGTGGCAATATTTCGGGGATTTAATGCGCTCAATAATGTTAAAGCAGTGAGTACAGTATGTGTATACGTGAATTTGGCAATGCATTGCAAACAACAAGAAAGTCACATTTTGTTTTCAGAATTCTTCTCGCGTTCACTGTTACATGAGGTACTGTTCTGGTTAACGCTTAGGAAAACCGGTAAACTTAGGTATGGATGAATTATGTTAACTTTTTTCGCTGGAGTAAAAATTTTATCGTGTGGGTGTAAAAACAAAGCAGATGATATAATATTTTGAAGACCAAACACAAACAACTGAGTTATCACTTATTGTGAAAATCTATTTGTTTATGAATAAAAGACGCAGTAATTTATTTTCTCTTGATTAACACATTAATTGTGGATTACACAAAGTTAATTGACAAACTTCTGATACTTTTAAATGAATTCTTATACAAGGGCGACATAAGAACTTTCATTCCAGTGTCATCATGTTGACATAGCGTCAGTCAGGCTGAAGTTGTTACATGCAATGTATATAAGGTTATTGAGGAAAAATTGAGTTTTAATAAAATCAGAAATCACACCAATAAATGCAAAATTGCTTGTAATGAGTTTAGATAAAATAAGATGAATTTTAATGAGATTATGGAAGCTGAAAAGAGGAAGGTATACAATTTTCACTTTATTTGAAATCAGATATATGAAGTTGAAGGAAATATATGAAGAATAAGAATAACAATGGAATAACTTTAAAGTGACAACAAGTCGTAGTGCGGTTAATGTAAACTTCTTCAAACTCCGTGCGGCAAGTGAAGATAGAACGGTAAGCAATAAGAATTAAAAAATATATAAAATAAAATAAACGCCTGAAGCCCGGACACCTAATCAACGTGACAAACAAACGCAATAGCCACCTGGCGAATGCGGGAGGGGTTAGTGGGGCTGTGTACAATATTAGAGCTGGAAAAACTTGTAGGGTGAAATGTAAACCAGGCTTAATCTAACTGAATTACAAATGTGGTCTAAAAATACCTGGCTTAGAGAAGAAAGTTGGTTATTGGAAGAGAATCAAATGAAGAAATGCACATTGTATGAAAAACGTGTAAAAAGCCTTCAGAAAATATCGATACTCAGAGAAAAACAAGGAGATGAATAGTGGTTATGAGACACAAGGGCAAGGAAATAAACGAATATTTAAAAAAAAAACACAAAAAAAAACAGGATATTATTTTGTGTGTATATAAACTGAAATGGTTATAAAATCATGTTTGTGGCAGAAGAAGAAAAAAATGTGAGGAGAATATAATGAGCAGCTGCATATTGACAGTTTGGTAGTGGAAGTAAGAACAAAATAGGAGATAAAGATCAAACTAAAAAATATAATTATAAGTTGAGGCAGCGATGAACAATATGACAAATAAAAATGCTTGTGGTGTGACTCAATTTCCAGCATTTTTTTTTTTATAAATATTGGGCCAGAAGGAGAATTAAATTTCAACAAAATTAAAATATCATTTTTTTGGCTTGAGTTTAAAGATTAGCGTCATAGAGTGCAACCATTTTAAGATTAGTTTAATGAGCCAAGGGCGTAAAGTTTTAATGAATGTCATTTGAAGCAGAATAATAAAAAAAATGGATTGATAAGAAACATTGCAAAGATTATAAAGAATTTTATTAAGTTTCCTTTGCTCGAGAATTATCAAAATATTTTAGACGTCCAAAGTAAAATATACTTTTTGTTTATTGTATAAAGCATTTAATAGGGTAATACTGTGTAGATTAGACTTAACAGATGTCTCGAAAAAAGCTGATAAAGGAGATTTCGAAGTTCTAAAAAACAAAAATAAACCTTTACTGGCATCAGGAAGCTGCAGTATTAGTAGAACTTACTTGGTGATTTAAGGCCAGAGATGGAGTAAGACAAGACTGCCTGCTTCCTCAAAATTATTTAACACTCATTTATAATTTATCATAAGAGAAAATGTAATTAGCGACTGAGGGATGAAAGTTAGTGGCAGTCAAAAGAATTTGGTGAGCAGATGTTGGTGATGATATTACAAATAGTGAAAAGGCATAACGAAGACTTGCCAATAATTTCGTGGATAATGACGAAGAATGAAGTTTAATGTTGTCAAACAGAAGTTAGACTATAAAAAAAAATGGGCCACGAAAGAAATATTGATAATGTAAATAAAAAAGAATTCTTTAACCAAAGAGGTGACCTGTGGTAGTAATCCCTAGACCTGAGAAAGGCTCCTTGATTGACTGATTATATGGAAATGAACTTATGTAAAAGTACTTATGTTTATATAAACGTACACATTGAAGAATAATAGTTACGATAATTAGGAGTACACTTAAGGAATGTAGATATTAGATATGAATTGGGCGTTGAAATTTGTAAAGAAAACGCAACTAAGAAGGTATAGGAACATAAAACATATGAACTTTGAGATATATTCTTAAGAATTCTACGAAATGAAGCTGCCAGGTAGTAGACCGAGTGTATGATACAGAGGAATAATATCGCGGTCAACGTCAGGGAAAAGCCTCTACGATTGACGACATAGAAGAGGAGGAATTATATCTGATTCAAACGCATTGTGGACAATTTGTTGGAAGAACCAGCTAACAGGTCTCTGGGGCCAAACATGTGTAAGGTGAGAAAAAGAAAAGTGCAATTCTCTCACGCCAGTATCAAGTCACCATTCAGAATCGGGATAAGCACCAGCACACCAGTTTCTGCTTTCGACAACACCAGGCAGCCTTCCCTATCACGCCGACCAATCATGTGGTTTCTGGGTAGTCACGTGCCTCGATCCAGGCTTCTATATAAAGAAGGCGCCCCTCACCTGCTTCACACTTCTCCCGTCTTCTACATTATGATGATGGTAACTAAGGTGAGATTTACACGTCTTGGTGTAGTGTTTGTGTAGTGGAGACTCTGTAGACATGGTTAATGAATCAAGTGAACTGACAATGTGTTACGTTGTACTCCTCCTACAGGAACTGTTTTTCTTTCACAATCTTTACTTAACTTCGCAGTAGAAGTAGTCTCCCTGATATTGTTACTAAAAATAAGTCTAACTCTTTATTATCCTAGTTCCTCCAAAATTTTTGAATTGTTATTTTTCATTTTAAAATACTACTTAACCCAGCATAAATAATTAAATTGTGCACAATGATAGAATATTATCTTTAAATTTTGTTCAATAATTCCCAGGTCTTGGTACTGGCTGTGGCCACAGTCTTGGCGGCGTCCGCAGCATCAGCTAAGGCACAGAACTACAACATCTTACCAAAAATCACAGATGGAGCACAGATCGTGAGGACAGATCCAAATTTGTCCTTCAATTACCGCTACGAAGTAAACGCGGCCGAGACAGGCGACCAGAAGACACACGAGGAAACTCTGGATAATGGAGTTGTTGTGGGCTCCTACTCCGTCCTCCAGCCCGATAATACCTTAAGAATCGTCAAATACCGCGCTGATGACGAGTCGGGTTTCAAGGCAAAAGTCCAATACCAAGACTTACAGAGTGGTTCATCCTCATTTTCTGGATCAAGCCTGGGATTCTCTACTTCCAATTTCGGCTCCTCCTCGGTATCTAACCTTGGATCATCTGGCGCAAGATTTGATTCTTCCTCTGGAACTAACATCGGATCGTCCTCTGGATCTAACTTCGGATCCTCCAGTTCTAACTTGGGATCTTCCTCTGAATCTAACTTAGGATCTTCCAATTCTAATTTGAGATCTTCCTCTGGATCTAACTTCGGATCTTCCAATTCTAACTTGGGATCTTCCTCTGGATCTAACTTCGGTTCTTCTGGATCTAGCTTCGGGTCTTCCTCTGGATCTAACTTCGGATCCTCCAGTTCTAACTTGGGATCTTCCTCTGGATCTAACTTCGGATCTTCCAGTTCTAACTTGGGATCTTCCTCTGGATCTAACTTCGGATCTTCCAGTTCTAACTTGGGATCTTCCTCTGGATCTACCTTCGGATCTTCTGGATCTAGCTTCGGGTCTTCCTCTGGATCTAACTTCGGATCTTCCAGTTCTAACTTGGGATCTTCCTCTGGATCTACCTTCGGATCTTCTGGATCTAGCTTCGGGTCTTCCTCTGGATCTAACTTCGGATCTTCCAGTTCTAACTTGGAATCTTCTTCTTCATCTGACTCCGGATCTAGCTTCGGTTCTTCCTCTGGATCTAGATTCGGATCTTCTAACTCTAATTTGGGATCTTCCTCTGAATCTAACTTCGGATCTTCCAGTTCTAACTTCGGATCTTCCTCTGGATCTAACTTAGGTTCTTCTGGATCTAGCTTGGGATCTTCCTCTGGATCTAATTTCGGATCTTCTAGTTCTAGCTTGGGATCTTCCTCTGGATCTAATTTCGGATCTTCCAGTTCTAACTTGGGATCTTCCTCTGGATCTAACTTCGGGTCTTCTTCTGGATCTAACTTCGGATCCTCCAGTTCTAACTTAGGATCTTCCTCTGGATCTAACTTCGAATCTTCCACTTCTAACCTAGGATCTTCCTCTGGATCTAACTTCGGATCTTCCAGTTCTAACTTCGGATCTTCCTCTGGATCTAACTTAGGTTCTTCTGGATCTAGCTTGGGATCTTCCTCTGGATCTAACTTTGGATCTTCCACTTCTAACCTAGGATCTTCCTCTGGATCTAACTTCGAATCTTCCACTTCTAACCTAGGATTTTCCTCTGGATCTAACTTCGGATTTTCCAATTCTAACTTGGGATCTTCCTCTGGATCTAACTTCGGATCTTCCAATTCGAACTTGGAATCTTCCTCTGGATCTAACTTCGGATCTTCCACTTCTAACCTAGGATCTTCCTCTGGATCTAACTTCGGATCTTCCACTTCTAACCTAGGATCTTCTTCTGGATCAAACTTCGGATTTTCCAATTCTAACTTGGGATCATCCTCTGGATCTAACTTCGGATCTTCCAATTCGAACTTGGAATCTTCCTCTGGATCTAACTTCGGACCTTCCAGTTCTAACTTAGAATCTTCCTCTGGATCTAACTTCGGATCTTCCACTTCTAACCTGGGATCTTCCTCTGCGTCTAACTTCGGTTCTTCTTCAAGATCTAACGTCGGATCTTTCAGTTCAAACTTGGGATCTTCCTCTGGATCTAATTTCGGATCTTCCAGTTCTAACCAGGAATCTTCCTCTGAATTTAACTTCGGTTCTTCTTCTGGATCTAACTTCGAATCTTCCTCTGGGTCTGACTTCGGTTCTTCCAGTTCTAACTTCGGATCTTCCTCTGGATCTAACTTGGGATCTTTTGGATCTAACATCGGATCTTCCAGTTCTATCTTTATACCTTCTTCTGGTTCAAACTTCGGCTCTTCCAGTACTAACTTCGGAACGTCATCTGGGTCTAACTTAGGATCATCTCGGGCCAGCTCGTCCTCTGGATCATCTACAACTTCCTCAACAAGTTCAGCTTCAGCTCCAGGTGGAGTGGCTGTTGTACTGGCTAAAGATGGCGCCTTTACTCAGCGCTCCAACGTTCCTTCTCAGACTACCAGATTCTGAGAACGTAAATTTTTGCTCTCAAGTAAATGTTACTTCGGTTTCCGACAACTTTATCCAGTGGTTTATAGATTTGGAACACTGAAGTTTCTGCAGTACCTGGACGTATGGTTTTCCTCTTTGTTCATCTTGGGAGTCATAGGTGTTCAGTAAGTGTTTCACAAGCTGAACCACAATACAGAAAATATTTTTAACTTCAAAATATTTCCTTCTTGGCAGAATCTTCACACTACTTATAAACTCTGGATGTTTAACTACTTAAGATATTTCTTAACTATAATATCATATATTCATGTTGTTCTATGTTGACCGAAACAGGACATATTATTTTATGTAACAGTGTATATGTGATAAGTGGAAGAATGACAGAGTTATGTAAGTGTATTATGAAATAAATGATGATCAACAGTTTACATGTTTGTTGTTTCCTTGTTTGTGTTTACTATGACTCCTCAACTTGACTGAGTGATCAAAACTCACAAGCTTGACAACTATACAATATTAACATGAGACGATATATGTTAGACATGTTGTCTTATGGCATTATGTCAGGGATTCATGGGTGACCCCATCCTGTTTTTTGTAGTGTGGATGTTTGTGAGTTTGAAGATTCCTCACACCATTTTTTTATAGATATGAACTTTGTTGAGTTCTTAAGTACTTCCTATGGCTACTCCGTGAATAAAGCCATTGATCGTGGTTTAACGCCTAGGAAATAAAATTAATTTAATTATGTTCAAGTCCACTTTCGAAATTTTCATTTTTCCATTGGTGATGTAAAAACAAAACAAATGAAATCTCTCACTGGAACATAATGAACTAGCAGGAACACGGTTTGATTTTAAGTTGAAAATACAAAATTCAAGTTTTCAGATATTTTTAAAACCGTCTTGATTGTCAATAAAAGGTATACAGTATAATCATTGACATATTCTTTTACGCAACACTTCCTTTTTTTAGAAACTTCTGATACGTTACTTAAATTTTTATACCAAAGAAACATGAGTTCTCATACCATTGTAACCGTGTTAACATGGTTTCGTCCAAGCAATAAAGTTCTTATAGTGTATGAGATTGCTACTGAAGATCTGATGTTCCTGACACAAGAACAATTTCCACTTCATGATGTACACTCACTAAAAATAGCGTGCACCCTTGGCTCTGATCCCATCCTCAACGATCACTACGACAGAAGCCGTGATGAGTGTTATCAGGTTTCTTGGTCCAGTGTGTCACATAGTTAAAGGCGCAGAATAAACTTTTAGTGAGTACTAATGAGAAATGTGAGTCTAAAACTAAAGAAACTAAAGAAAAACTAGATTAAATTAAAATGATATAGGGAAGAGAGAATTTGAATTTGAAACCAAGAAATATTTGCTTTGTTGTCGGAGAAAAGATTTGAAGAATATGAAAGTGAAGAGCAATGGAATAACTTCAAATAAGAAATATTAGAGAGTTGAGAAAACATATAAGAAAAAAAGCTAGGTTAAAGATAGTTAGATTATAAATGAGCTTTTAAAGAAAATAGATAAAACAAACTATATAAAGATATTAAAAAAATGTAGAAAGGCCTAGGAATATTTTCTTATAGTAAAGGAGGGAAAATTACAGGAAGATATCTAAGAAAGGAATCAGAGAAGAGGAAATAATGGGGTGGGATTAAAAGGAGTTACATATGAGAATCTTTTTGAGGAAAAAGTTATAGAAAGGTGGACAGAGAAGTCATGGACGATGGCAGTGACATACTATAGTGGAAGTAAGGAATCAATAAAAATCAAACTACTAATTTTAGAAACAAAAGTTGAGGCAAATGTGGTCAACATGATAAATGTTAAGAGTTGTTCTATAACCAATAGGCAAGAAGGATATTAGAATCTAACTGAAATATATAACTATTTACTACAAAGGAGATCTTTTTAGTTTTATTATTGTTTTATTAAAAAGAGAAACCTTTCAGTCCTCCCAGATTAGGAAAATTGGTTTAATTAGTCAAGTGTGCAAAATTTTATTAAACGTAATTTTAAAGAGAATAAAACGGAAATAGAGAAGAGGTTATCTGAAGATCATAAAGAATGTCATAAATGGAAGAGACACTAGGGAAGTTTATCCTTTGACAATTATAAGTGAAAGGGTATCAGAGTTTCAAAGAAATTGTATAGTTCTGGAAAAAATAAAGCATTAATGAACGAACAATTAGAATTCCAACAAATCTTTGCAGACATCAGGAAGCTATTGTCTTATTTAGTTCTAGACTTACTAGCTGATTTAAGGCTACAAAGGAAGTACGACAAGGCGAAGTGGTGTCTCAAACATAATTACTGTAATTCGTGTTTATAATTTTTCATACGAGAAGGTGTAACTAGCGATGAAGAAAGAAAACTTAGTGATAGAGGAATAAAGAAGTAAGTATATTGATATTATTAATATTATAATATATCGCGAAAAGGAACTATAAAGATATAGATACCGAAGCTAAGGAGGGAGAGATAATAACTGATAAAATTTAAGGGAGTAGAATTAGAGGAAAGGTGAATGAAACTAAAAGCTGTGGTCCTATATAGGTGAGATACAAAATCTGGGAGGATTAGTATACAGAGCCTGAAAACTTATGAAGTGGTGGGCTGTGGTACTCATTCCCAAATTTGAGGATGGTACATTGATCGACTGACTGATTCCATGAAAGTGAAATTACATTAACAGTAATTATTAGTAAAAATATATAACCAGTAAAAATATTAATAACAATACGAAGAGGTTCGATTACCTGACGTCAGTATCAAGTCACCATTTAAAATCTCACTGAGAATCAAGCCACAATTTTTTACTTTCGTCAACACCAGCCAACTTCTCCTACACCACCGACCAACCACGTGGCTCCTGGCCAGTCACATGACCTCGGGTCTGACAAGTATTAAAGCAGCAGTTGCTCACCTGCCTAACACTTCTCTTTCCTTCCTCTCTCTGATGATGGCAGCTCAGGTGAGACTAACACGTCATTGTGCAGTGGATACGCTGTACTTAAAGATAATGATTCCAGTGTACTGATATTTACATTCGTGTTGTATAAGATGTAAATATTGTGAATGTAGTAAAGTGAAGATTAACTTAGGCACAGTGTCTTACCGGGCAAAAAAAAACAAATAATAATAAATAAATAAAAATTTGTAGCACCGCTGTGAATAATTTTATGACAAGGTGGGATCTATTCGTACTTCTCCATGAATATTTAATTTTCTACCCTCTTTATATAACATAGTAATAGATAATATACCTAATGTAACGAATAATATCAGTGTGACCATTACTACGCTTCCTTAAAAAAAATAAGTCACTGGTCTTGCTAAATTAAAGTTCTCTTTTCATATTCCATGAAAACTGAATATAAACGGTAATTACTTTTCATTGCATGTGGAATACTTAAATTATTTACATAATTAAAGAAAGCATTAGTTATTAATCCTGCCATG
>CAUDMG010003897.1:0-25170 GCA_958450375.1 Homarus gammarus | reverse complement strand
CTGTAACGGGCCGAGTTTTCTCTTTTCAATAATTAACCATCCAGCTATTCTTTTCTGTTAGTATTCTATTTACTCATATACTTATTTGTTCTATGTAGCCTTCTTCCAATGAGTACCCTGTTTAATATACTTATTCTCCTTCTATTCTTTACATATATATTTATTCTTATATGTTCTTACTTATATTCTTATATAAGTAACTCTTATGCTTCTTTACTGTTTTCCAAGTCAATGTTCTTTCTTTTCATTTCCTTTCATATAGATTGTATTCTCAGTTTCAATGTTCTTACCTTTCTGAAGTATACTTTGTTTTATGTCTATTCTTATACATGGGTTAGTCTGGGGAACCATGTTATTCTTAGTACAACACTTTTTATACTTACAAAGGGTAGCTGCCACCACCCAGACTTTTCAATATATAACAGAACTCATGGAAGGGTTTTGGGTAGTGTGGTAGATGTATAGGCACGTGAGAAAGTATTATTTTCTGGGAACCAATGTTTAGAAGGAGTAGAGTGGTGATACTCAGATTACGAACTCAATATTTATTAATACAGTGAGTGGAGAAGATGCATCTTAGATTCACTCAGGCTAAACAGAACCGAAATTAACTTATTAAGTCATCAAACACTTCAAGAACTTATTACCTCATTAAATACCTCCCAATACTTATTACTTCATTGGACACTGTTGTAGTATTTCTGTGACAAGTAAGATTTAGAAATGCTTACACACTGTCAATAACCCTGGACCCGCAGGTCTTACTTTAACAAGGAACAAATTACCTTCTCAATTCGTGGTTAGAACCTCATACTCTCAGGTTATTATTTCATGGGTACTACAGATGAATACATAACACACTGGGCAATTCCACAATTTGTAACATACCATAATTCTTATCACTTCACAAGGAACCACCTGGTACCTTGAACTCTCATTCAGGGGTTCAATACTTAACCTGGGATGACTATATTTCTGCTAGTCATCCCTAAGCATGGATATTAATACGGCTCCATACATATAACCAAGAACAGTAGGTAGACCATGATCATATGACGGAGTCAGTGGGCCAGAGTTGTTTACAGGCTCGTTCGCTAGCTCGGAGCGCCTGGCCCGGGGAACTGTGAGGAGTGCCTCAGGGTATAGATCCCAATTGTCTCCATAACAAATGAAGAGCGCTGTCAGGGGGTCGGTTGTAGACCGACACACGCCAAGGGAGCTGCCGCCTAAGTTGCAGGAAAAGGGTTTCCCAGTTTAATCCTGTCGAATTAACGGCATCGTCCAACTCGGCTACCGACCCACGGTAGCCGATGAGTATTAAGCTCAACACACTGGCCTGGAGATACGTTGAGGAAGAGTCACGAATGCGTGATTCTCCCTTGTGCAGAGGTATATACGTGCACCTGCTGGCAGCTTGGGCCTCCATATTCATGCCAGAAAGGTCAATCTTACCAACAACAAACCTTCTCTACCATTTTGGATCACCGTATACTTAATTATGAACTCCGGTATTCCTGATCAGGGTAATTTCCTATGTCTATTCATACAATCTAATCAGAGGTTGAGCTTGCCAGGAAAAGGTGGAATATACACGTTGATAACAACAATTCTGCAAGCTCAGGCCTGGAGGCGAACAAGGAACTATTCACAGGGAGACGTTAGATCTTGGAGATTATACCAGTTGACAGAATAATTCAGGAAATTAATGACTTTCTTAAATAGACAACTGACACTAATTAAACTACAAACATCAGATTCTCTGATGTCGGGCGACAAAATAACATAACTCCAGTAGCGATCAGAAACTCATGGGTATTCTTAGGGAACGAAACCGATGGGTATCGTTTGTCCTGGCAGACTCAACACTCACTTACTTGACACGTCTTATTAACAATAAGGACAGTTGAAGCGTTCAACACCACTCACAATGGATCTTGAATGTTTCAACTGTAAACAGACATATCTAAGCTGACTCTAAACCAGGGTGTTCTCTCTCACATTCAAATTCATCATATAGAGAGGTTGGTTTCAGTAAGTCAGAGAAAATGGGATAACGGAGGACTGAGGCGTCTTGAAGTGACGAGAAAACGGACTCCTCAGATGGAGGACTCAAAAATAAAGCAGAGGTACATGTTTTGTGGGCTATTGAGCGTAATATGAATCATTTGATTTTGGCGTTAACTGACGTGTACGACCGTGGTCGTTACATTGCCTCCCAGCCAGCTCACGACCAGGCCAACAACCACATCCCCAACAACGGTATGTACCCGTACCGCCTAACACGTAAGATAAATTAAACAATACAGATGTAATGCTGTACGATAAGGTGCTCTGGCTAACAGGTGTATAGCACGACTGTATATCTGTAGTCACAACCTCCCACATTTCCTAACAGCAGGTAAACTTAACTGGTTATTTTCTCTCCAGTGTTGCGTGCATATTTTACGAGTTAAGACTAAAGCATGTTAAGTTCTCAAGAGCCATTCATTCACTTGACTACTAAGAGATACCCACAGTATTTACAATGCTTTGATTCACTCACTCTGTAGCACATCTTCAGTCACAATTTAAGAAAAACAGATAATTCGTGAAAACTGCACATGAAACTCTCTCATCCAAATCCGAGGCATCACCTAACACAAACTAGCTAACATTACTTCAACTTTCAGAGGGATTGAATTAGCTTTATCTAGTCTCCACATGTGTTTAGATCCACTTAACCACATTTTTAACTCATATGGAATGTGCTGCTTGTGTGAGATAACTTTTATCATACACGCTGCATGCACACTAGGGTTCAAATAAACCTCAGAGAATGACATTTATTTAGCCTCAGTTATCATATTGTACATAGAGCCAATTAAGGTAATGAATTCAGCAGCTTTTGTGGGACAATTGTGATGTTGTGTTCTTCAGTTGCTTTTGTTTAAGTTATAGCATGTGGTCTGGATTATTCAAGCTTTTTTTTTTTTTTGCATATACAGTATATAGTATATATTTATTTATCTAATTGGCCCTTATGAATCACTTCGTTTTTGTTATTTTCTTTGGGCAGTTGTTCTCTATTTTTTGCATAATGTACTTTACGATTTTGATGCACCAAAATTCACTCACTCTCTCATTCATTTGGGTATATATTTTTTTTTTCTCGTCAACCAACTCCATTGTCTAAAAACATATGCAATGGAATAAATGCTAACCGAGGACATGGAACTTCACCCTAATGCTGCACTGTATCAAGCTACACTGCCATTTTACTTTACCCAAACCTACTTTACCACGACCTCCTATTTAAGTATCCAACTTTTCCTTGTAATATAATTTCTTCCCACTGTACTCCTGCATCTTAGTAACCCATCATCTCCCCCATCCCCCCCTGTTACAGAAGATGTTTGGTGTGATTCTCTGTCTTCAATACATTGTTAGTCCATTTCTCTTCAATAAATGACCTTCAATACGCTCGTAGCGGCGCCTTGAAACTGTACCATCATGAACCACTTCCCCACTCTATTAAAATGTCCTTACGGTGGTCACTCCTACACCATGTCAACATTATTACCACCTCCACACTATACTCTAGTACTTATCCTATAACTAATTTGAACCATTTCCTACCTTCACCTAACCTGTTATTCAACTTTGTCACCAACCAGTCAGTCATTCATGTCTGTACAGGTCTCACCTTAGTTTCAATCAGGTTTCCTTTTAACTACTTCCTCTTATGATTTTTTCTCACTTTTATCCTATTACCAGCATATATCTCCTACAGTCTGCCTTATCCACACTCCTCCAAAAGCCTGAATCGTACAAACTCCTGCTTGCCTTTCTGACAGTTCATGAGCTAAAAAAATCCTTTTGTACACCTTACTAACAGTGGGTGACAGAGGCAGGATGGCCTCTTATTGAAACACATGGAGGCAGAGTGGCCATCACTGCACTCGACCACCTTCACTTCCTCAACTGTAACACTAAGGCAGCCCCAGGACAGAACCATCACTCCTCTACTATTGCAGACTCTTGCCTTCATATACAGTGTTGAATTAATCAATTTGAATTTAAATGATCACCAATTTCACCCAATTAAAATTTAATGTAAATCAGTCCAGATATGATGACCTTCTCCTGAGTGTGGAAATACATAGTACAGTAAATTAACCCTGCAGATGCCATTGTCACCACCTCAAAATAAAATATCACATCACATGATCTGAGGAAGAAGCTTATATAAAAATTTTATAACTATCTCAGTGACCCAAAGAATTAAATATCTAATCCATAGTAAAGTTTTAACAAGACATTTTCTGAGAATACAACCCCACATGCAACTACAGTACAACCAATTTGTGCCAAATTAAAAGAAAACTGTGAATTATTCTAGGTGTCAGTACATGTATACTGTACACTACATATCTACAAAATTGACCAAAAATACAGTATAAGACATGAAATTATCTCATAGTAAATTGGATTAGAATTGAAAGAAAAGTCATTTTTATTCATAATGAAATCCTAGAACATGACTTTTATCGTTATATAATAGCTGATTGGCATACACACTGTCCCTCTCCTCTCAATTTTACACCTTGTCCCTCCCCCAGTTTTGAGGGATGGGGAAACACTACCGGGACAAGGACACTCTTCTTACACATAGTACAGTATTTATCAGTCCAGTCCTTTGTATTTCACTCTCATGGTTATTGGTAAGTCACCTATTCCCCTTTATTATTCATTATCTTGTAGTGTTTTACTATCAGTTCACTTGTCAGGGTTTGAATGAAGTTCTACCATTATCCCTCGTCTATTTCAACCCAGACACTCCATAGTTATTTATCAACAACATATAATTGAAACACCAAACTTGTAAACATCTTTCTCCTCATCATTATTTATTACACTTGCCTCATACTCCCCGCAGTAAATGTCTTTCCTCTTTCGCCATTTAATCAGCATTCCTTTCTTTTATTCCTAACTAATAATCTAACACTACCAAACTAACATTCAACTGGATGCACCAAAAAAACTAATGTGTACAGCATTGTCATTCTCTAAATACACTGTAACTACCACTTGGATATTTTTTAAACTGAGGACTGCACTAAGCCTGTTAAGATAGCCAACATTTAAGGCTTCCAGCACGTTTGTGAGAGATTTTGTTTTGCTGTGACAGGATTCCTACCATCGTCCTCCCCTTTAGTCGCATCGTACGACACGTGGAATACAGAGGAGCGATTCTTCGTGTCGCCACCCAAAAAATTATTACAAAATACATTGCATAGAACAGGCCATCTACAGTATTATCGCCGTGATTATTTGCATCTTTTAACGTGTCGTATATTTGCTAATAAATTTTATCCTACGAATATGGATTGGTCTTTGTGGCTATCGCCAGATGCCCTCCTACCAATCTTCCTCTCCCAAGTCTGACCTCAACCTGAAAATGAAATCCTGTCCTCACCAAACCCAGTCTGCACTTTCACATTTCTTATGCATTGCTTGTTCTGTAGATTAACATCTGGATGAAGATTTATGTCCCTCGCCCCCCTTATGAGTTTGATTGTGTATATTTTGTTTGGCTAGGCATTCTCTCACATCTTGCTTATGTTTAGTGAGCCACTCCTAGTTATTTAGCGACAACAGGTGTTTATTCCTTTTCATGCCAATTGATTTGCTTATGCTTCTCTTGATATGTAAACAAGACTCATACATACTAGTTAGTCTTTTCTTGATAGTTCCAAAATCTAGTCTCAAGTAGTCAAATGGATCATAACTAAATGGTTACTGTATAGTCCCTTTAAGCTATTTCACATATGCAAAAGTTCATCAGTACAGTACAGTATTGTAATTTGTTTGTAGTGTTTCACCGCTCTCATAGAAATAGTCTTACACTTAGATTAAGCGGTAAAGGAACTCCGAAGAAACTGTCCTTCGTAGCCTGACCAGTCGTCATATTCTTAACATTATCACAAAACTTAAGCAATTCAAAGACTCAGATAAAGGTGATAAAAACATTAAGATATTGCCTTTTGTTTGCAGTTAAAGTACTACTGTACCTAACTAACATCTCTTTTATCATTGTTGCAAGTTCTTGTTTTATTTGCATTATATGGTGCACACAAAGTTTTGGATCAGCACAGTAGTCATCAGAGGTATCTATGTCTTCCAACTGCTTTATTAGCAGTTTGCTACTTTACCAAATTTAAAAGGGAAAAAAAATTGAAAGCTTAAAGTCTTGTTACTGTTGATGATCGTGGTTCTTTGAAAAGTCCCCTGGTCTTTCCTGACTGTACGATATAAGATACAATATAGTAAAATTGGATTCTGGGATGCTTAAAGCAGTTTGGTCAAATGTAGATTATAGAACACTACAAAAATCCTCTTCTAGTCGCTAGATGCTTAGCGGTGGTGTATTTTGTGTATCTCATTGCAGGCCTGCCAGCCACTAGAGGCACCACCACTACTACCACCTCCACCACCAAGTCTACTACCACCACTACTACCCCTAAGACCACCACCACCACCACTTCCACTACCACCACCTCCCTCAGCACCACTTCCCTAAAGATCACCTCTCACAAGAGTGCTGACCCTCACACCATCAAGACCACCACCAAGAAAACAGGTGAGTATTTGCCCGGTGGTCGTCCATCCTCGCCGACTTTATCGCCACCGGCCGAAACCTCAACAGATTTGAACTTGGTTTTACAACTTTTGTTCCTCAAACCTATTTTCAGTGTCCTATTTTTTTTTTTTTTTTTTACTTATTTATGGGCCTACCTGACCATAAGATATATAACTATGTTTTATTACATTATTCCACAATTTTGTTACAGTTAAAACTAAAATGCATTTAATCTTGGTGTTTTGGTACAGTGGTTATCAGTCCGAGTATGTGCTTTTGAACACCAAATAAAAGACAGTCATTTGGATATCATAATTCTGTATGCTAAGACTTGATACTCTACATCACCAGAGTTAAAGGTTATAGCTATCAACACAGGAAGGAATAGACCCAGCTTCACTTAAAGGCTTAAAACAAAAACTTTTTTTTTCCCAGAACAGAAAATTGTCATTGCTACTTACATTGTTCCTCTTAGTTCATCCAGCTTTTGTTTTATGAAAGTGAAGAGTCAAAGATACTATTCTGTGCTGTGCCAGGTATGAAGAGAAATGTATTTGTTTGTTGTAGGCATTAGGAGCCATAAAAAACTACAGGTTCCTTCCTAGGTTATACAGTATTAGAAACCAGAGCTGGAGAGTAATATAGTAAAGTTACTTCACTACCGCCCACCACTGTTAGAAACTTGTGTATTGTTCTGTACAAATTTGTGAATCATTGATTTGTAACTTTAGTCTACAGTACAGTATAGGCAGACCCTGATTTACGAAGATTTGATTTATGAAAATTCGCAGTTACAAAAGAAAATCCAAGTTTTGATTTACAGTTAAAAATCCTGACAGTATTAAAATATTAACATTAGTATTTTTTTTACTACCAATACTCCTGCTTATTTCACTAATTTATGTAATTATTATCTAACACTCACAATGTTATTCACCCTTTCACTGTGTGTTATGCATTTGCCATTTTATTCTGGCTACCGCCAGACATTTTATTCGGCTTTGGGTAACCTCCCGCTGTGAAAGGGTTAAGTCTACAAAAATAAGCTTTCAGTGTGTCATCTTTCTCCTACAATCACCATATAACTTACTTCTCGACTCTTGTGAGGACAGGTAGACTTGTCACTCACACCACCACAGTTTGTCCAATTCTACGGTATTTTCTTAAATTTTATATGCTGATTATTTCCAATTAAGGTGTAGAGATGTAAGAGTGAGTGTGGAATTTGGAGGTGATGAAATGTTTGGAGGTGTGGAGAATGTCAACAATGCAACGAGGGAGGGTGAGTGGTGCATTAGATGATGGCTGAGATAGCGTTCATCCCTTGCAAACAAAGCAGCGGGAATTTAGGTTAACAAAATAACTTATCGGGGGTCCAGAGTGGGATAGTTGTTGTTGTTTTTTTGTGCAGAAAGTATCTCTTAATTATATAATAAGGGTCTTTGTACTGTATTACCACACTATGTAACATAATTATTATACATGTTGGTTTACTGTTCCATTCTGTTCACTCTGTTACAAATTTCATCTGGTTTCTCTTTAAATACAGCACTCTACCTGTATAAATTATTACTGTACCTAAATGCTTATTATTGGCTTATAATCATTGTGCACACAGACACACACAAAAACAAACATTTAATAACATGTTTTGTGGTATTTTAAAACTTACCTTGTAGGAATATAGCGAGTATCTCGGCTTTTATAATAAGAGTTTATAGGAAACTGCTTCAATTAATGAAAATGTGATTTCTGAAAGGCATTCCAGGAACAGAGCCCTTTCATAAACCTGGGTCTGCCTGTACAGTACTGTGCTGCTCCCAACATGTCTGCTCTACATTATAGTACAGCAAATGCAATCTTTCTGAATTTATTTTTGTACTGAATTTAGAAGCACAACCAATGTCATGAATTTAAATAAACATTTCAGAATGTAGTAGCTATATGCATTTGAGCTACAGCATCTAAATGCAGTACAGTATATGAATTAGTTCAAAATGCAGTATACTTAACCTGTAGGTGAAATTTGTTCTAAAATATGTTTCTAAGTAATAGCAATTGGACATGCAATTTAAAAATTTGTACTGTACTGTACTGTCTAAAGCTAAGTAAATTTTTACTATAGGTACCATATAATAGTGGACAGGAAATGCTAAGAAGTGATAATGGAAATGGCAATTGCAGTCTGCTTAATGCACCAAACGATTCCAGATATTGACATGTTAATGAAAATTATGAAATTAGTCAGTTGTTACATCAGTAGACAAATTCTTGGGTTGAATGCTGAAGGATTTAATTAACTACATCATGACTTATGTATAATTATCTTTTACAGACACACACCTGTACTGCGCACATCATTGTCATCCCTAAAAATCCCATCTAATTCATATTACGCTACATAACATTCAAATGCACCGCGCTTGTAGAACCTCAGAAAACGAGAAACATTGAGAAAGGACAACTCACCTACTCAAGGTTCCTAGACCATGTGTTGTATTGTACCCAGGTATAGTTATATCATATCAAGTGTACTGTATGTATTCATAGCATTAAGGATCACTCAGGGTAGGCATAAGATGAATGTTAAAGTCCAGTTGAGCCGGACTAGTGTACTGTAAGACTAAGTGTGGATCAGGGTTTGAAGGTCCTACTATTTACGTCTGTGGGTGTGTAGCGAACATAACTCCAACAGATATCATATGAAAATACATGAGAGCAATGATCTGGAAAAAGGATAAATGTATCAGAACTATGTGAGGTGTTGACAGTGATCTAGAAACTATACCGGAAAGGAAATATCGTGTATGCGTCGGTATGAATTTAATACACCTCGTAGCCTCACGTGACATATACCCACGACAGGTACAGTGATCAGAGAATCTTATGTCTGTGTTCAAATAGTGCAATGTGTGAGAGGAGGATCCCTCATTACAGTTTTTAAGTGACGTTGATACACCCCTGTATGTATATTATGTATGCTGGATTATATATCATGTATGTATATTATGTATGTGCTCCATTTATGTATTATTTATTCAGCCTAGCTAGCAGCGTGTGGCAATGTTATTACCATATCCCACACGCTTAATTAATGTGCCTGGCGACGTATGGAAGCTGCTAATGTATCACTTGCCATACGTCGCCTATAGCAGTTGACAAGGAGCCTAGCCAAGGGAGACCGCCGCTCTCCTCTGTGTACATACTCTTATCCAGTAAACCGAACCTACAAAACTATACAGGTGTTTGTGTTCTCTCCTGTATATAGAACTTATTATTCAGAACCTAACATGGCGCAGTGATCCGATCTTACTGGATAATTACGAGTGATAGTGCAAAGTTTGTGGGGAAGCCGGCGTACGGACTCCTCCCTGTTTAGTGCATTGTGTGTTCGTGCCATTCATGTGTGACCTTGTTCTAAAGGATTCCCAAGGTATACGGCACGTTCTGGGCATTTGTAAGGAGTAAAGTTCAGTGCACCCGTCTCTGACCGCGTTCTGAGGGTAACTGGGCTGACTGGGAGTCGCTGCGCCTCTCCCCCCACCCCCTCACAGCGCCGCCTCCACCCCCCCCTCACAGCTGGGGCGAGACGCTTTGCCCGCCCGGGACACACACACTCACACACATACACGTACTAACACTCACTGACCGCGCGGCTTCCTTATATATATTTTATATATATAACCTACTTATCTGTGTATTTAATTAATATTTTGTCTGAAATCTTGTTGATACGACGGGCTGACCGGTCAACACTGATTTAAGACATAGTACACAGAGGAAGTAGTTATGTCTCACGCCTTACGTAGCCGTGGACCCAGCGCCTGGATGAGCCAGGCGGGGGATAGCCCCGCAGAGATGGATGACCAGGCCGGCCACGACGCTCCAGCCCCCACATCGCGCAGTACCTCACCTCAATATTCAGCGTTGTCTCCAGAGATAATTGCTTTACTGAAGGTTATGAGAGATGAGAAACGCGAGGATGAAGCCCACAGACGTTTGGCGGATGAGCACAGAAGGCAAGCAGAGGCAGAACGAGACAACCAACGGAGATTGGAAGACAGTGAACGGTTTGAAGCCTTGATATCTCGCCTCACTGTTAACCAAGCCCCTGGCTCTAACACTGCCTCATCCATGCTTCCTTCACGCCCCCCAGCCCCACCTAAAGCAGCAGCTCAAACGCCGCCCATCTTGAAGCCTGATGAGACTTTCCAGACTTTTCGTGAATGGCGGCGACGGTGGACTGATTATTCTACAATGGTGGATCTCCAGAGTTTGTCACAGCCTAAACAACTCATCCAGCTGCGTATGTGCCTGTCCTTGGAAATTCAGCGTGTCTTGGAACATACGTTGCAGGTACCCCCAACCTCTTCGCTGTCTGTAGAGGAGGTACTGGACGTTCTACAACGGCACATCAAAGGACAGCAGAATGAAGCTCTGCGCAGGAGGGAATTGTTGAGCTGCAGACAGATGGAGGGTGAGTCTTTTGACGCCTTTTACGTACGTCTTAAGAGAGCCTCGGAAGAGGTAGATATATGTCCAGGCCACCACCAGCAGTGCGAGGAGACCCAGTTGAAGCAGGTGATCCTGATGGGTGTTAAGGACGAGGAACTTGTCCAACGCCTCACCTCCCTCGACTCTTCCTCTTCTCTTAAGGATGTGTTGACGATATGTCGCTCCTATGAGGCTGCCAGGTGTGCCACCTCTGCCATCCGTGCTCCCCCTACAGCTGTACGCGCTGTGTCCCGGTATAAGAAGGACAAGAAGTCTGTTCCTACGCCTTCGCCCACCACGTCCACGCCCGGTTTATTTTGCAACAACTGTGGTAAGCAGCACGGAACACAGGTGTGTCCAGCTGCTCAGTCTACCTGCAACAGTTGTGACCGTAAGGGCCACTGGTCACTCACAGTATGGTGCCCAGCCAAACGCGTCCAGTGCAATGTGTGTGGTCGTCTGGGCCACTATGACAAGTGTTGCCCTTCCAACAAACCCAAGGGACCGCGTCGGCGGAAGCTTCAGCCCCCCTCCACCAGAGAGGGCCGCCCACAGTCTTCCAATCAGAGGTACGACGATTCTTGACAACGCTCGAGCCACATTAGGAATGTGTGCTCCCCCCAGCGTCCCAGGACCAAAGTCCCCCAGTACATCAGCGTCATCGTGACCTACGGCGGTGTGTCATCCCATCTTCAGATGTTGCCCGACACTGGCGCTGATGCTACAGTCATCGGTCCCCAGCATTTGCAATGCTTGGGACTCTCTCCAAGTGATCTAGGACCGCCCCCCAAGGATCTCCGTTTTATGGCAGATGGTTCACAGATGACCCCGGCCCTGGGTTCACTCCAAGCACAAGTCACCTTTGGCAACAGGTCGTGTCAAGCCTGGATTGATGTGCATAACGGTGTCCAGACTCCTTTGCTGTCCTACAGACATTGTCAGGAGTTGGCCATCATCTCCCAGGACTTCCCCAAACCTATTCTTGAGGTAAAACACGCCAACAGGGTGCAAAAAGGGAGCAGCAACGACCCTGCTGCCGCCCTACCCCTGCCTCTTGCCAGTGACACCTCTCCTTCGGATGCTCGGAAGTACTTCCTGAAGGAATTCAGCGACGTTCTGGTGACCAAGTCCGCTCTGGAATCCAAGCCTCTCAAGAAGATGGCAGGCCCCCCCATGAGGATCCACCTGAGGGACGACGCGAAGCCATTCGCTATTTACACCCCTCGACTGGTTCCCCTGGCCTTCCGCGAGGCGGTCAAAAACGAGCTGGACTCCATGGTCGCCCAAGAAATCATTGTACCAACCGGCGATGACCCGTCTCCATGGTGTCACCCGATGGTTGTCGTCGCAAAACCTAAAGGTGGTGTTCGGATCACCACTGACCTTTCCAAGCTCAACAACCAGGTGTCTCGTCCTGCGCACCCTTCTCCCACGCCCTTTGCAGCCATACGCAGCGTGAACCCGAAGGCGCGCTTCTTCACGACGATGGACGCCCTGTGTGGATACTGGCAGATAGAGCTTGCCGAAGAAGACCGACCACTCACAACTTTCATCACCCCGCATGGACGTTACAGTTATTGCCGTGGCCCCATGGGATTCGCCGCTACAGGAGACGCTTTCTGTCTTCGAGGTGATATGGCTCTACAAGGTCTGGCAAACTGCGTGAAAGTGGTCGACGACATACTCGTGTACGACGAGGATTATATGGATCACCTCTGCCGTATCTACGAGGTACTCAACAGGTGCCGGAAGCACGGCATTACCCTAAATGCCGACAAGTTTGTTCTGGCCAGCTCTTCAGTTGACTTTTGTGGGTACACCCTCTCAGGGAATGGTATCGCAGCTGACCCGGAAAAGGTCCGCGCCATTGCGGATTTTCCCACCCCTGCTAACCTGACCGACTTGAGGTCCTTCATAGGTCTCGTCAACCAGTTAGCAGAGTTTTCGTCGGACATCTCCGCAGCTGCTCAACCACTTCGCCCCCTGATGAGCCCCAAGAGGACATTCCTGTGGACCCCCGACCACGACAAGGCCTTCCAGCAAGTGAAACAGGCCCTGTCTCGTCCACCTGTCCTCGCCACGTATGACCCAGCCTTGCCGACAGTTCTGCAGACAGATGCCTCACGCTTGTATGGCGTGGGATACGCCCTACTGCAGGATCATGGTGGAGGGCAGTTCCGGCTCGTCCAGTGTGGCTCGCGTTTCCTCTCTGACACTGAGACGCGCTACGCCACTATTGAGTTGGAGCTGTTGGCTGCGGTTTGGGCGATGTCCAAGTGCAGGTTTTACCTCATAGGCCTGCAATACTTTCACCTAGTGACCGACCATCGCCCGCTTGTCCCGATCCTCAACCACTACACGCTAGACGCCGTTGAGAACCCTCGCCTCCAGCGTCTGAAAGAGAAACTCTCGGCGTACATCTTCACTGCAGCGTGGCGTGCTGGTAAGGAGCTCTGCATCTCTGATGCCTTATCCCGCTCTCCTGTCAGCCGCCCTACTCCAGAAGACCATGTACTCGACGCCGACCTCGCTCTTTCCGTCAGGACTGTGGTCACTCTCCATGCCGTCCAATCCCTTCGTTCGGACCTGTCACCAGATGACGACAAGGCAATGGAGGACCTTCGAACAGCGGCCCGAGATGACCCTTCCTACGTCCGACTTGTCGAGTGTGTGAGGAATGGATTTCCTAGCAACCGCTACGATCTTCACAACACCCTGCTCCCGTATTGGAAACTCCGCGATGAACTCTACTGCGACGGAGACCTTGTTCTGTACGGAGCACGTGTAGTTGTCCCTGCTGCATCACGTCCCCACGCCTTGGCCCGCCTTCACGACAGTCACCGTGGAGCTGAGGCCACCAAACGACGTGCACGACAGACTGTGTTCTGGCCCGGCATCAACTCCGACATCTCCAATGTTGTCCGTGCGTGTGAGCCCTGCCAAGTATTACAACCCAGCCAGCAGCAGGAACCCTTCATGAGTGACGACAACCCCACCCGCCCCTTTGAGTCTGTGTCGGCCGACTTTTTCTGTGTGTCAGGAAAGTCCTTCCTCGTTATCGTCGACCGTCTCTCTGGTTTGCCGGTTGTCATCAAGTGCGGTAATGACACGACGTCTGCCGCCACCATTAGCAAGTTCCGCCACTACTTCCGTGACGTGGGCGTTCCTGTACGCCTGCGAACCGACGGAGGGCCTCAGTTCACAAGCCGGGACTTTGCTGTGTTCCTTGACCGATAGGGAGTCCGGCATGTGTTGTCATCGCCCCATTACCCGCAGTCCAACGGCCACGCTGGGAACATTGACTGCGAGGCCTTCGACAGGGGTCTTCTTGAACTCCGCAACACACCTAACTACACCGGACGCTCCCCTGCCCAGGTTTTGTATGGACGCCCCCTTCGTTCTTGTGTCCCTGCTCACCCTCAATCCTTCTCCAAGGAGTGGCAGGCCAAGACAGAGGATTGTGATCGCCGAGCCGCCGAACGTGTTCAGGACGTCGTCGCCCGCTACAATGACCACGCCCGTTCTCTCCCCAGGTTGAGTGTCGGCACCCAAGTCCGTGTTCAGGACCCGACCTCCCTACGTTGGGACAAAGTAGGCGTAGTCATGGGTCTCGGCAGGTCACGGGACTACCAGGTGCGGTTACCCAGTGGTCGTGTGTGGTGGAGGAACCGCCGTTTTCTCCGACCCGTAACAATGCCTTCTGCTGGCCCCGCCACCAGTGTTGAGTCCCATACCCTTCCCAGTGATGAAGTCCCTCGACGCTCAGAACGGATCCAAAAGAAAAGGTCCGCTCAAGAGTTTGCTATGAGCGTATAGGGGGGAGGGAGGTGTATGTATATTATGTATGCTGGATTATATATCATGTATGTATATTATGTATGTGCTCCATTTATGTATTATTTATCCAGCCTAGCTGGCAGCGTGTGGCAATGTTATTACCATATCCCACACGCTTAATTAATGTGCCTGGCGACGTATGGAAGCTGCTAATGTATCACTTGCCATACGTCGCCTATAGCAGTTGACAAGGAGCCTAGCCCAGGGAGACCGCTGCTCTCCTCTGTGTACATACTCTTATCCAGTAAACCGAACCTACAAAACTATACAGGTGTTTGTGTTCTCTCCTGTATATAGAACTTATTATTCAGAACCTAACACAAAGGGGGAAGGGGGTTGTAAGTACATATTCCTGGGGCAGAGCAAAAGTCGCCAACTACCTCGTGGTGAAATACGACAAACTCTTAAGTTGCACATTTCAACTTGAAATGGGTATTGCCACAGTTGTCAGTCAAAGGCTTCAACTCTTTGATGTGTGTGTAAGACTAGTCCACTGTTGGTATTATTACTAATTTATTTGCTATAGACTTGTGATATGGTGAAAGGAGCACTAAGACATTACCCTAATGGAGATGATTCGAGTTCAATTAGTAAGTACAGAGTAGGGGTGTAACCCACATGTGCATATTTCATTCACATTATTGTTCATTGTGCTTACACAGTGTTCAATGAAACCAAATACTTTTGATAAACAGTTTGGTAAATGAACTCATTAATATATACAGGGGGATCTAAAGGTCCCTGTGCACCTAGAATAATTAACAACATACTGTAGTTATTTACCTTGTACTTCGTATAACGATGTAGGTACAACAAGGTACAATTAAATAGGTCATTATTGCAGGTGCACAAGGACTTTCTGATCACCCGGTAGTATCCCAAACCATATATTAACATGGGATTTATCATAATAACAAAACATATGTTAACTTTATATGCAGTTTACAACACATTCAGCAGTGCAGTATACAGTACCTTATCAGCTGCCCACACTTGTTTTTTTTTTTTTAATAACTACGGTCTATTAATGAAAATTCTTCATCAATTTAACTGTTAAAACAATGCAAAACTATTAAAAAATTATCTACCAAAATGGAAGGTGTACATTAAATATTGGCAGTGATATAAAAATGTTGCATTGATGTGAGAATTGAGAACCAAAATTAAGAATCAAGCAATCTGGATGATGTTCAGCCATCTCTCTCCTTCATCCGTAAACATAGTCACAGGATCAACTCTTCCAATAATCAGAAATTGCATATGAAGGAAAAAATTGGGGGCATTATGGAACATGGACATATTTCTAAATCAGCCTTAATTAAAAGAAAAAAGCACTATGTGAAAAATAGACCTACATACAACCACTACTGCTGCTATGGCATAGTACAGTTACCAGTGACACAAGATACTATGTACAGTCCTCTAAAGTGGTTCACTGATATGGGTACATTCAAGATAAAACTTTGAGTGTACTGTACATTAACTGGTCGAGTCGTGTAGAAGCACTTCACGCGACCACAACACGGGTTATCACGCGAAGGATTGTATACCTATTATTTTTCTCTATGATGTACATTGTGCTGCCACACACGGCAAACATCATCATCTAGACCCGGTCAAAATTCAGGCATTGGGATGAACAGCAATACGGGAGAAGTGTTTTATACGTTTGAAAAGGTGTGATTTATCAAAACTGAATAATACATTCGGTCAAAAAATAAAAATAAAGTTTGTGGTGAGATGCATGCTACAATATTTGTATACTGTTAGCTTAAATCATCATGTACTGTACTAGAAAATTTCTAATTGTACCATTTACAAAATTGTTTATATTACTGTTACTGCCTTAATTATCAAATCTGTTAACCTCCAAGTCCTAGTAACCTTTAACATGTTCCCTATAATTTATATAATTTTCTAACAATTTCAATTTACAAAAGGCACTTGGAACACCAAAATATTATTACATGGCAAGAGAGTGGTTGAAACAAACATGAAGTTTTGTGCTCTGCCTCTAAGTCATGGAAATAAAAGAGGCAGTGTAACGGGCCGAGTTTTCTCTTCAATAATTTACCATCCAGCTCCTCTTTTCTGTTAGTATTCTATTTACTCATGTACTTGTTTGTTCTGTGTAGCATTCTTCCAATGAGTACCCTGTTTTATATACTTATTCTTCTTCCATTCTTTACATATATATTTATTCTTACTTATATTCTTATATGTTCTTTATCTCTATACCTTATATTCTTATATAAGTAACTCTTATGCTTCTTTACTGTTTTCCAAGTCAATGTTCTTTCTTTTCATTTCCTTTCATATAGATTGTATTCTCAGTTTCAATGATCTTACCTTTCTGAAGTATACTTTGTTTTATGTCTTCCTTATACATGGGTTAGTCTGGGGAACCATGTTATTCTTAGTACAACTCTTTTATACTTACAAAGGGTAGCTGCCACCACCCAGACTTTTCATTATATAACATAGCTCATGGAAAGTTGTTGGGTAGTGTGGTAGATGTCTAGGCACGTGAGTAAGTATTACTCTCTGGGAACCAATGTTTAGAAGGAGTCGAGTGGTGATACTCAGTTTACTAATTCACTATTTATTAACACAGTGAGTGGAGAAGATGCATCTTAGATTCACTCACGCTAAACAGAACCGAAATTAACTTACTATGTCATCAAACACTTCAAGAACTATTACCTCATTAAACACCTCCAAATACTCATTACTTTATTGGACACTGGTGTAGTATTTCTTTGACAAGTAAGATTTAGAAATGCTTACACACTGTCAATAACCCTGGACCCGCAGATCTTACTTTAACAAGGAACAAATTACCTTCTCGATTCGTGGTTAGAACCTCATACTCTCAGGTTATTCTTTCATGGGTACTACAGATGAATACATAACACACTGGGCAATTCCACAATTAGTAACATACCATAATTCTTATCACTTCACAAGGAACCACCTGGTACCTTGAACTCTCATTCAGGGGTTCAATACTTAACCCGGGATACTATATTTCTGCTAGTTATCCCTCCAAACATGGGCGGACACAGCTCCATGCAATAGATGAAGTACAATCTCCAGGTGGAGTCAGCGGGCACAGTTGTTTACAGCGACCGCCAAGCTGAAGGCTCTCTCACTAGGTGCACTCAGGGAGGTTGACTCGTTACACACTGGCAGAGTGGTGAGGGCGCTTCCCGGGGGAATCGTGTCCTGGGATTCTAAATGCGCCCCCTTAGAGACAGTCTTCAAGAACCATGGTGCCCATAGGTAGCTATCGACCTTCAGGAGAGTGGCTAACACATCGGCGTCTGGAGATACGTTGAGGAAGAGTCACGAATGCGTCAATAATTAACTTCAACTATACAAAACATACGTCTGGCAACGGTCCAGCCGATATGTAAATCTCTACGTTACTCGACTTAATTGGCACAGAAGTCACTGTTACAACATGAACACTGATATTCACAAAATTGACTAAGTTAAACTGAATTACTAGGCGGCGGGGAACACACATAACCATACCTGGAGATACGTTGAGGAAGAGTCACGAATGCGCGATTCTCCCTCGTGTAGGGGTATATACGTGCACACGCTGGGCAGCTTGGGCCTCCCTATTCATGCCAGAAAGGTCAATCTTACCAACAACATACCTTCTCTACCATTTTGGATCACCGTATACTGAATTATGAACTCCGGTATTCCTGATCAGGGTAATTTCCTAGGTCTATTCATATAATCTAATCAGAGGTTGAGCTTGCCAGGAAAAGGTGGAATATACACGTTGATAACATCAATTCTGCAAGCTCAGGCCTGCGGCGAACAAGGAGTTATTCACAGGGAGACGTTAGATCTTGGAGATTATACCACTTGACAGAATAATTCAGGAAATTAATGACTTTCTTAAATAGACATCTGACTCTAACTAAACTACAAACATCAGATTCTCTGATGTCAGGGCGACAAAATAACATAACTTCAGTAGCGATCAGAAACTCATGGGTATTCTTAGGGAACGAAACCGATGGGTATCGTTTGTCCTGGCAGACTCAACACTCACTTACTTGACACGTCTTATTAACAATAAGGACAGTTGAAGCGTTCAACACCACTCACAATGGATCTTGAATGTTTCAACTGTAAACAGACATATCTAAGCTGACTCTAAACCAGGGTGTTCTCTCTCACATTCAAATTCATTATATAGAGAGGTTGGTTTCAGTAAGTCAGAGAAAATGGGATAACGGAGGACTGAGGCGTCTTGAAGTGACGAGAAAACGGACTCCTCAGATGGAGGACTCGAAAATAAAGCAAAGGTACATGTTTTGTGGGCTATTGAGCGTAATATAAATCATTTGATTTTGGCGTTAACTGACGTGTACGACCGTGGTCGATACAGCAGTACTCACTTATATTGCTGTGTTCATTAATGAGTCTAGTCTCACTTTGCAAAAAGAGTATTAAAACATTACTGGTTATAATGCCCCCTCTCCTTAAAACTTGTCTGTTAAGGTTATTGTCACTAAACATTTTGTGGTTCAAAGTGGCATGTTATGGCAGCTACAGAACAGGTCAAGTTCAGTACTGAAAAATGTAAGAAATTCTTGTGATTGTTACATCCTTGGGTCCAATGCCGGGTCATATACTGTGATCATGTAGTATTTAACAGTCTCAAGTTGCATGAAATTTTGCCTGTAAATTGCATTTAAGTTTGTCTGTTCTTTAACCACCTGAACTTGCCTTAGTAGTAAAGCATCCACCTGAGAGTTCCCATTTGCCTCCTTTCCCCCGCATTCTCTTTAACACAATGGAATAAGACATGTTGCAGCAGATCCTAATCCTCGAGAGATGCACACTCACAGATGAATCCCACAAGATTCTCCAACATATTATCTACAGTTTAACACAATAATGTATCAGACACACCCAAGATTGTCACACAGCATCTGAAACAACTAAGTGCTACCCTTAAGGATATAGGCTCTCCCTTATAGCTAACTGTGTTTGACCCACTTGTCATGAATTCATCTCCTCTGATAACAGCATTCCGTCAGTCACTATATACAAAGCACTGTTTACCTATTTACTTGACAAATTTGTACAGAACAATACACAAGTTTCTAACAGTGGTGGGCGGTAGTGAAGTAACTTTACTATATTACTCTCCAGCTCTGGTTTCTAATACTGTATAACCTAGGAAGGAACCTGTAGTTTTTTATGGCTCCTAATGCCTACAACAAACAAATACATTTCTCTTCATACCTGGCACAGCACAGAATAGTATCTTTGACTCTTCACTTTCATAAAACAAAAGCTGGATGAACTAAGAGGAACAATGTAAGTAGCAATGACAATTTTCTGTTCTGGGAAAAAAAAAGTTTTTGTTTTAAGCCTTTAAGTGAAGCTGGGTCTATTCCTTCCTGTGTTGATAGCTATAACCTTTAACTCTGGTGATGTAGAGTATCAAGTCTTAGCATACAGAATTATGATATCCAAATGACTGTCTTTTATTTGGTGTTCAAAAGCACATACTCGGACTGATAACCACTGTACCAAAACACCAAGATTAAATGCATTTTAGTTTTAACTGTAACAAAATTGTGGAATAATGTAATAAAACATAGTTATATATCTTATGGTCAGGTAGGCCCATAAATAAGTAAAAAAAAAAAAAAAAAATAGGACACTGAAAATAGGTTTGAGGAACAAAAGTTGTAAAACCAAGTTCAAATCTGTTGAGGTTTCGGCCGGTGGCGATAAAGTCGGCGAGGATGGACGACCACCGGGCAAATACTCACCTGTTTTCTTGGTGGTGGTCTTGATGGTGTGAGGGTCAGCACTCTTGTGAGAGGTGGTCTTTAGGGGAGTGGTGCTGAGGGAGGTGGTGGTAGTGGAAGTGTGGTGGTGGTGGTGGTGGTCTTAGGGGTAGTAGTGGTGGTAGCAGACTTGGTGGTGGAGGTGGTAGTAGTGGTGGTGCCTCTAGTGGCTGGCAGGCCTGCAATGAGATACACAAAATACACCACCGCTAAGCATCTAGCGACTAGAAGAGGATTTTTGTAGTGTTCTATAATCTACATTTGACCAAACTGCTTTAAGCATCCCAGAATCCAATTTTACTATATTGTATCTTATATCGTACAGTCAGGAAAGACCAGGGGACTTTTCAAAGAACCACGATCATCAACAGTAACAAGACTTTAAGCTTTCAATTTTTTTTCCCTTTTAAATTTGGTAAAGTAGCAAACTGCTAATAAAGCAGTTGGAAGACATAGATACCTCTGATGACTACTGTGCTGATCCAAAACTTTGTGTGCACCATATAATGCAAATAAAACAAGAACTTGCAACAATGATAAAAGAGATGTTAGTTAGGTACAGTAGTACTTTAACTGCAAACAAAAGGCAATATCTTAATGTTTTTATCACCTTTATCTGAGTCTTTGAATTGCTTAAGTTTTGTGATAATGTTAAGAATATGACGACTGGTCAGGCTACGAAGGACAGTTTCTTCGGAGTTCCTTTACCGCTTAATCTAAGTGTAAGACTATTTCTATGAGAGCGGTGAAACACTACAAACAAATTACAATACTGTACTGTACTGATGAACTTTTGCATATGTGAAATAGCTTAAAGGGACTATACAGTAACCATTTAGTTATGATCCATTTGACTACTTGAGACTAGATTTTGGAACTATCAAGAAAAGACTAACTAGTATGTATGAGTCTTGTTTACATATCAAGAGAAGCATAAGCAAATCAATTGGCATGAAAAGGAATAAACACCTGTTGTCGCTAAATAACTAGGAGTGGCTCACTAAACATAAGCAAGATGTGAGAGAATGCCTAGCCAAACAAAATATACACAATCAAACTCATAAGGGGGGCGAGGGACATAAATCTTCATCCAGATGTTAATCTACAGAACAAGCAATGCATAAGAAATGTGAAAGTGCAGACTGGGTTTGGTGAGGACAGGATTTCATTTTCAGGTTGAGGTCAGACTTGGGAGAGGAAGATTGGTAGGAGGGCATCTGGCGATAGCCACAAAGACCAATCCATATTCGTAGGATAAAATTTATTAGCAAATATACGACACGTTAAAAGATGCAAATAATCACGGCGATAATACTGTAGATGGCCTGTTCTATGCAATGTATTTTGTAATAATTTTTTGGGTGGCGACACGAAGAATCGCTCCTCTGTATTCCACGTGTCGTACGATGCGACTAAAGGGGAGGACGATGGTAGGAATCCTGTCACAGCAAAACAAAATCTCTCACAAACGTGCTGGAAGCCTTAAATGTTGGCTATCTTAACAGGCTTAGTGCAGTCCTCAGTTTAAAAAATATCCAAGTGGTAGTTACAGTGTATTTAGAGAATGACAATGCTGTACACATTAGTTTTTTTGGTGCATCCAGTTGAATGTTAGTTTGGTAGTGTTAGATTATTAGTTAGGAATAAAAGAAAGGAATGCTGATTAAATGGCGAAAGAGGAAAGACATTTACTGCGGGGAGTATGAGGCAAGTGTAATAAATAATGATGAGGAGAAAGATGTTTACAAGTTTGGTGTTTCAATTATATGTTGTTGATAAATAACTATGGAGTGTCTGGGTTGAAATAGACGAGGGATAATGGTAGAACTTCATTCAAACCCTGACAAGTGAACTGATAGTAAAACACTACAAGATAATGAATAATAAAGGGGAATAGGTGACTTACCAATAACCATGAGAGTGAAATACAAAGGACTGGACTGATAAATACTGTACTATGTGTAAGAAGAGTGTCCTTGTCCCGGTAGTGTTTCCCCATCCCTCAAAACTGGGGGAGGGACAAGGTGTAAAATTGAGAGGAGAGGGACAGTGTGTATGCCAATCAGCTATTATATAACGATAAAAGTCATGTTCTAGGATTTCATTATGAATAAAAATGACTTTTCTTTCAATTCTAATCCAATTTACTATGAGATAATTTCATGTCTTATACTGTATTTTTGGTCAATTTTGTAGATATGTAGTGTACAGTATACATGTACTGACACCTAGAATAATTCACAGTTTTCTTTTAATTTGGCACAAATTGGTTGTACTGTAGTTGCATGTGGGGTTGTATTCTCAGAAAATGTCTTGTTAAAACTTTACTATGGATTAGATATTTAATTCTTTGGGTCACTGAGATAGTTATAAAATTTTTATATAAGCTTCTTCCTCAGATCATGTGATGTGATATTTTATTTTGAGGTGGTGACAATGGCATCTGCAGGGTTAATTTACTGTACTATGTATTTCCACACTCAGGAGAAGGTCATCATATCTGGACTGATTTACATTAAATTTTAATTGGGTGAAATTGGTGATCATTTAAATTCAAATTGATTAATTCAACACTGTATATGAAGGCAAGAGTCTGCAATAGTAGAGGAGTGATGGTTCTGTCCTGGGGCTGCCTTAGTGTTACAGTTGAGGAAGTGAAGGTGGTCGAGTGCAGTGATGGCCACTCTGCCTCCATGTGTTTCAATAAGAGGCCATCCTGCCTCTGTCACCCACTGTTAGTAAGGTGTACAAAAGGATTTTTTTAGCTCATGAACTGTCAGAAAGGCAAGCAGGAGTTTGTACGATTCAGGCTTTTGGAGGAGTGTGGATAAGGCAGACTGTAGGAGATATATGCTGGTAATAGGATAAAAGTGAGAAAAAATCATAAGAGGAAGTAGTTAAAAGGAAACCTGATTGAAACTAAGGTGAGACCTGTACAGACATGAATGACTGACTGGTTGGTGACAAAGTTGAATAACAGGTTAGGTGAAGGTAGGAAATGGTTCAAATTAGTTATAGGATAAGTACTAGAGTATAGTGTGGAGGTGGTAATAATGTTGACATGGTGTAGGAGTGACCACCGTAAGGACATTTTAATAGAGTGGGGAAGTGGTTCATGATGGTACAGTTTCAAGGCGCCGCTACGAGCGTATTGAAGGTCATTTATTGAAGAGAAATGGACTAACAATGTATTGAAGACAGAGAATCACACCAAACATCTTCTGTAACAGGGGGGGATGGGGGAGATGATGGGTTACTAAGATGCAGGAGTACAGTGGGAAGAAATTATATTACAAGGAAAAGTTGGATACTTAAATAGGAGGTCGTGGTAAAGTAGGTTTGGGTAAAGTAAAATGGCAGTGTAGCTTGATACAGTGCAGCATTAGGGTGAAGTTCCATGTCCTCGGTTAGCATTTATTCCATTGCATATGTTTTTAGACAATGGAGTTGGTTGACGAGAAAAAAAAAATATATACCCAAATGAATGAGAGAGTGAGTGAATTTTGGTGCATCAAAATCGTAAAGTACATTATGCAAAAAATAGAGAACAACTGCCCAAAGAAAATAACAAAAACGAAGTGATTCATAAGGGCCAATTAGATAAATAAATATATACTATATACTGTATATGCAAAAAAAAAAAAAAGCTTGAATAATCCAGACCACATGCTATAACTTAAACAAAAGCAACTGAAGAACACAACATCACAATTGTCCCACAAAAGCTGCTGAATTCATGACCTTAATTGGCTCTATGTACAATATGATAACTGAGGCTAAATAAATGTCATTCTCTGAGGTTTATTTGAACCCTAGTGTGCATGCAGCGTGTATGATAAAAGTTATCTCACACAAGCAGCACATTCCATATGAGTTAAAAATGTGGTTAAGTGGATCTAAACACATGTGGAGACTAGATAAAGCTAATTCAATCCCTCTGAAAGTTGAAGTAATGTTAGCTAGTTTGTGTTAGGTGATGCCTCGGATTTGGATGAGAGAGTTTCATGTGCAGTTTTCACGAATTATCTGTTTTTCTTAAATTGTGACTGAAGATGTGCTACAGAGTGAGTGAATCAAAGCATTGTAAATACTGTGGGTATCTCTTAGTAGTCAAGTGAATGAATGGCTCTTGAGAACTTAACATGCTTTAGTCTTAACTCGTAAAATATGCACGCAACACTGGAGAGAAAATAACCAGTTAAGTTTACCTGCTGTTAGGAAATGTGGGAGGTTGTGACTACAGATATACAGTCGTGCTATACACCTGTTAGCCAGAGCACCTTATCGTACAGCATTACATCTGTATTGTTTAATTTATCTTACGTGTTAGGCGGTACGGGTACATACCGTTGTTGGGGATGTGGTTGTTGGCCTGGTCGTGAGCTGGCTGGG
>CAUDMG010003896.1:0-44330 GCA_958450375.1 Homarus gammarus | reverse complement strand
TTGTCGTTCTCATTCCTCCTATGTGCAGCATCGAGAGCTAGGTTACAGTGACAAGCGGCCATGGGATCAAAAATCCTGATGTCGAAGAAAGCTCGCTGTCCCAGCGTCCAGAATCCTCGAGCACTGACGTCCACACGGGCTTCGTTAGATGTGTTTGAAGTCCTGTGTTGGAAGATCTCGCCATCCAGTGGAAGGAGGGTCGGTTCTACCATGACGTCCCGGCAGATTTCCTTCAACATATTTGCTGTGAGATCCCTTACCTCGTCATGCCTCATGCATATGAAGCCCCCCTTCTTGCAGACCATGGCGTGATCGCCATCATAGGAAGAGCCACACACGCATTGGGAGGGCAAACCATCTACTGGCCAACCGTACCTTAGAGCAATGGCATCTGTAAATTCTTGTTTGTTAAGGCTGAAACCATTTGCCCTTATCGGTAATGTAGTTAACCAGTTCGAGGCGCCCACCTCCTGCGCTATAGCTACTTTTTTTGTCAAATTTTCTGGAACCTGCAGCAATAGTTGCTGTAACATGTCATTTTGGCAGTGCTGCCGATCTTTTGTAATGGACCTACGGATCTTATTTACTTCGCTGGTGTCCACTTCCCCTGTTGCATTCTGGGCTATTATGTGGTCAGTGAGGGCTGCCGTGAGCTTAAGTGAATTTTGATGTTCAGAGTCAGCAATCACCTCTGGATTAGTTAGTCCCATCCCTCCCAGTCTTGGTGGAAGTGCAAGAAGTGTTCTTTCTGCTAGGGTTAAGTCAGGGTGTTTCACTAGTTTGGGAATGAACTTGACACTGATTGCTTCTTCCAAAGGGTGGAGGAGGGGTCCGATCTCAGGGATGGTACGCATCAGGTAGTTCCAACGATGCTTGACTCCATGGGTGAATGCTGCAAAGGCCGCATGTGGCTCTGTGTTAGCAATCTCCGATAGAGCTTGGATTTCGCTAACCCACTCATTCACCTTTCCCGCTACGTACTCGGTCTTGAAGTCAGTAGTGCCAATTACTGCGCCTAGATGTCTTTGGCCTTCCTTAGTTATTTTGACCTCACTTCCGCCGAAAACCTCCAATGCCCGATCATAATGGTCTGGCTTCACGAGGAGGAAGGATTTGCTGGCGTTTGGGTGGTACCCTATTTGTGGACCTCGCGATGTTACCAGGTCCCACCACTTTTTGATGTCCTCCACTTTTCCTACTACCACGTCAACCATCTCACTACCACTATCATCAACATCATTATTACTACAACCATTACTGCCACCATTTCTAGAACTCATTACTACTATCACCACCATCACCACTATCATCACCACCACCTCTACCATTACTCTTATCACCACCACTACCACCACACACGAGAAAGGTGACACAATAATGTTAGAAAAATACTTGGAAAATGCAGTGAAAATTCAAGGATATATTGCAATGTGAAGACGAATTTTGTGGACGAGAATGTCTGAGAAATTGCTCACTTGAAATTTCACAGATAAAAAAATTCTCAAAATCACGCAGGAATAAGGACAAATTTATAAAACTGAAACTGCATAAAAAACGTGAATAAACAGTGAAGATAATTGATTTCAAGACGTAACTTATAATAAAAAAAATGAAAAAATATAGACATGAATTAATAAGAAAAAGTTAATAGGAATAAAACAATATCCCAAAGAGGAAACTACGAGACACGAGAGAGTGTATAGTAGAAATAGTGTGGTGGCGCTTTTTTTATGAGGTAGTATGACCCATCTCTCCTCTTTTGCCAAGATGGAATATTTTCACCAGAAAACCTAAGTCTTATATTATGATGTCACTGTGTATATTGTGTATACTGTGTGTGTATATGTCAGTTAAGGATATATTTGGTATTAATTTTGTTTTGGTTCAATGGTCGTCCCACGTAAATCCGCTGTCGTTTTAAGCAGATGTCAGTGAATGCAGTCGTGTTTTATTTTTTACGTATTTACTTCGATATAATTAGTGTATATTAAAATTTAACTTTCTTCTCTCTCTCTTTTTGTTTACACACACACACACACACACACACACACACACACACACGGAGGTACTCAGTGTAGCGGACCAAGGGAGGGTGTTACTCGACCGTGCTCCGCCCCAGGGAAGAAAAATTGCCCCTTGTTCAACAGGTTCGTGGCACAGCTGGCTCGTTTGTGCCTCTGGGGATGGCCCACTTACCCTCTGCTCTTTGTGGTCCTGGAAACTTCCTGGATTATCTATTCTTGGCAGGGAAAACTCGCCCTTTCACCTATTCTTAACCCCCACTGAAACATCCTAGGAATTATTTCGTTCCTGCCATTGCCTCTTCTGGGAGCTATACACGTCTGCTTAGGGAAAGTTTATGTATCAGTTGAACCTTTGAGGTATGTATGTACGCTACTCAGTTTAACTATACATGACACTAAAAAAAAAACACAAACACTATTATACTTAACCACAAACTCCACAATACTTAATCACAAACACCTCCACCTTAACCACAAACAAACACCGCTATCTAACCCCATACATTGTCATCCAGGAGAGTGACAGGGACCTGGCTGAAGTACTGTAAACAAGACGATGGGAATTTTTTACGCTCATCTAGTAAATTGTTTATGTGATCGGTGTGCCTCAGATAGACAAAGTTCTCATATATATCGGCAATAATGTTGCTCCTCAAGATCTTTCTCCCCAGAGGTCTTCTTATCTCTAATGTTTCTCCCCCAAATATTGCTCCTCAAGACCTTTCTCCCCTAAATATTGCTCCTCAAGACGTTTCTCCCCCAAATAATGCTCCTCAAGACCTTTCTCCCCAAAATATTGCTCTTCAAGATCTTTTTCCTCAACATATTTCTCCCCAAGATCTTTCTCCATCAGATATATCTCGCCAGAATATTCCTCCTTATGATATGTCTCCCTGAGTAACCAAGACGAAGAATTTATGATGGTCCCGCCAGCGTCAACTCACTAATTAAAAATCCAGGTCTTTGATGCGAAGAATTAATATCAGTGAAGGTAAAAAATTTAATGATAAGATCCAATATTCCATTACTTTTAATAAAGAGGATTTTAATATATCATGGACGAAAGTTTCCATATATCAGTTACTTATTATAATTACAGTTCTTTGATGGAAGGATTTAGGGAAGAAAAAAAACAAATGTTGATCCCATGTCCGTTTGATTGCAGATTTTAATTAATCTCGTTTCATATATCTTTATATTTTTGGGGGGGTGGGTGGGTGCGGGGTGGGGAGGGTTGTATTTGGTGTTTTGCAATACACAGGATGCTGGTGGGTGTATGTATGTCGCTCAGGGTACGTGTATCTGGCTGTGATGTGCACCACCAACTTCCCTCGCACTGTTTGAGTTGTCTTAAGCAAAGCCTCATTTGTCGAGAAGTTGTCAGGAAACTTAAACAATGTTCATCAGAGAGGCAGCTGCATAACACACATAAAGGAGAGCACTTCACGAGGTAGGAGACACTTCAGGGGGCGACTCACGACCCTTGAAACACACTCTTCTTGGCCAGCCCTCCCCTAAAGAGTGTCTGGAATGGTACTTGGAGGACAGTCCACACGTATTTCGGGAGAGTATATGCAGTAGTGAGGCAGTTGGCTTCACACTCTAGCCTCACGTTCACAGTTGTAAAGCTCTTTAAAAAGTTAAGGTGAGATGTTATGCTTCTCATTCATATAGATATTTGAGTGTGTGTGTGACAACTTTCCCCGAGACAGTAATTATAACAGTAAACCAGGAAGTGTTGGTGTGTGAGGATCCACACGGTAGTCTATCGTGACCAGATATACAGTCAACAAAAAAATGACCTCGCCCCTGGGATCCGTTGGAACTGGGAATGGACAAATACCTCAGCCACTCATGGTATGTGTGGATTGACGTACTCGAGTTTTCTAAACATTTCATCCTGTGTTACCAGAATGAGACGTACGGAAAGTGGCCTTATAATATTTTTACTGACTGTATGCATGCCTAGTCACCCTCCACACGATTCTTTTTTGAGTAGAAATAATACACAATAACATTTCCAATTGATTACAACATAAACACTTCTTGCGGTGTGTAAAAATGGCTCCTGTTCATTCAGTCGTGTTGAATGTTACTGATTCAGAATTCATAGAGTTTATTTGGAAAAGAAGCCTTAACTTTAGAGGTAAATATCAATATCAACATTTTCACCCATTCAAACCTCAGCTGCCACGTTCTTAGTAAGAGTAATTTTAGTGCAATTTTTCTGGGTTCTGGTGTGTGGTTATTTGACTTGGCAAAATGCTATTCACCTCCTTAATGAACATGAGCATTCATATGGATTTCAATTTGATGGAACTTGGGTGACTTGTGACTAGACTCGATATTTTCTGGCAAGTTATGGAGGCTATAACAAAATTGTGCCAGATATTAGGAGGAAAAATTGCAACACTATCAACACGACATTTTCTCACACATGACTACACCCCATATTCTATGTGACGTAAGGTGCCGATGAATTATTATGATGATATTTTGTGTACATATATTTATATCATTCTACGACCTTACTTAAAACTACACCAAACGTACTATCCAAAATTTTCTAGCGAAGACCCTCTCCTCCTTTCCATTTGATTGGCTGATATGTAATGGCAATATATTCATCATCTTAAGTGACCAACCCACAAACAACAATGGGTTATTATTAGGTCGATGGTAAAAATATACAGAAGACGGACACTGCAGGAAACGACCAACCCCTATAACACCTCAAGGACCAAAAAAACAAAACATTACGGTTGAAGTTACTTAAGGAATGGTGAATAAAGGCAAGGAATACTAAAAGGGAGAAATGTAAGTTATGATAATTGTGGAATAGGAGACGTAGTAAGCGAAGATATGTCCAGGATAGAGCATATACGAGGGGACTATACACTATACACGGTGACTATACACTATCCACGAGGACTATACACTATACACGGGGACTATACACTATCCACGGGGACTATACACTATCCACTGGGACTATACACTATCCACGGGGACTATACACTATACACAGGGACTGAAGGCTACAGGGAATTCATACAAGGATTCTCAGATTAACTTTACTAGTCAGAAAACACCTGTAGCTATAACCCTCGCCGTCTAGAATCCAGATGACTCTAACACTAAGAACAGGATACAAGTTCTCTTTTATTTCCTTCTAATATACAGAGTTTGTTCCTCCAGGCTTTCCCTTCCCCTCACCCATGACTCAGGGTTTCATAGTGTCAGCAATCACCCCCAATAAAGCAAAAGGGAGTTTAATAGTTTACTTTATACTTTCAATAGAGATAATTAAGGAAATATATTTACTGTCTCCTTCAACTAGTAAAGGTATATAGTAACCCCTTTAAATGAAATTAAAGTTGGAATGTAAAGTAAAATAAAATAAAATTGATTAGTCATAAATTCATGGTATAAATATCTGAAATATGGCAAAATATTATCTTTATTTGTCACGATTCACAGATCTCTCTCTCTCTCTCTCTCTCTCTCTCTCTCTCTCTCTCTCTCTCTCTCTCTCTCTCTCTCTCTCTCTCTCTCCTTCCTCCACTTCGGGTGTCTGACAGAGGATCGTGGTCTAAGTGTGAATTGAGCTTCTCTCCACATTTTCTTCCTGAAATGTAAAAAACTCGAGAGACAAAATGTTTATACCGAGATATATATTTTCTTACGGTAAATACATAGACGTAAAATGTGTATATTTGGTCTTGTAATTTACAATGTACTTGAAATAAATCACACACACACACACACCACTTTATCCTCTGCCCGCACCTGTTTTTCTAATAACAATTTAATCCAATTCCCCCCTCCCTCGAGGCTGTATAGGCGTGTGTATTGAGCGTTAAATGATCTGTTGATATACGCTTGAACACTACACCCCCCTCCTTAAACCACTTCCCCCTCCTTAAACCATAACTCTCGCTCCTTCCCTTTCTTCCTAAACCACCCCCCCCCCCCCATGCCGAAACAACACCTTCCACAGAAAACTCTCTCTGTCTCTTTCTAAACCACTTCCCTCCTCTCTTCCCCCCCCCTTCTCTCATTCTCTCTCCCTCCTCTCTTCCCCCCTTCTCTCATTCTCTCTCCCTCCTCTCTTCCCCCCCTTCTCTCATTCTCTCTCCCTCCCTCTCTCTCTCCTGCTTTCGCTGTCCTTCCTTCCCTCCCTCTCTCCTCCTTCCTTCTCTTCCCTCTCCTCCTTTCTCCTTCCCTCTCCTCCTTTCTCCTTCCCTCTCCTCCTTTCTCTTTCCCTCTTCTCCTTTTCTTTCCCTCTCCTTTCTCCTTCCCTCTCCTCCTTTCTCCTTCCCTCTCCTCCTTTCTCCTTCCCTCTCCTCCTTTTCCTTCCCTCTCCTCCTTTCTCTCTCCCTCTCTCCTTCCCTACTTCTCTTCCATCCAATAAACTAAATAAATCATTACACCAACAAAGGAAAAAAAAACATTCTAATTTCGTCTACAATTCGAGTCCCAGCAAAACAACAGCAACACCAGGATACCGAGACGTAAACAGAATTATTTATTTATACCTTATCTTCTCTTCCTTCCACCACTCCACCTTCCCCACTCACAATACCCCCACTCCACCTTCCCCACTCACAATACCCCCACTCCACCTTCCCCACTCACAATACCCCCACTCCACATTCCCCACTCACAATACCCCCACTCCACCTTCCCCACTCACAATACCCCCACTCCACCTTCCCCACTCACAATACCCCCACTCCACCTTCCCCACTCACAATACCCCCACTCCACCTTTCCCACTCCACATTCCCCACTCACAATACCCCCACTCCACCTTCCCCACTCACAATACCCCCACTCCACCTTTCCCACTCCACATTCCCCACTCACAATACCCCCACTCCACCTTCCCCTCCCACAATACCCCCACTCCACCTGCCTCACAATACCCCACTCCACATTCCCAACCCATAATATCCCCACAAAACCTCCCCACTCACAATACCCCCACTCCACCTACCTCCCACAGTACCCCCACTCCACATTCCTCACTCACAATACCCCCACTCCACCTCCTCCAAAATATATGTGGTGGTGGACCTTATTACTGTACAGCACTTCCGCTAATTTCACCTTAAGAAAATACAAATAAAATAAATTAATTAACATATGTGAATTCCACCCATTTGCATTTACTTACTAAACACTGAAATAAATTTAATATAAAAAAAACCCACCGGATAGGTTTATTTTGATCCCCGTTTGTTCCAATTTTCATATTTTTTTTTTCTCTCTTACCAAAAAACCCAGATGAAATGGAATAAATTCTCTTCTATTATATTCCTCGAACAGAAAACAAGAGTGAGGGAGGCAGGGAATTATATCATTGTGCTGTTAACAACTAAACTACTTCAGTCTTACAACACCATACTGATAATTCCAATTTTGTAATATTCTTCCAACACTTACATTCTTGCAGCACTCAACAATGTCAATCTTGCAACACTATTTCAACAAAGTCAATCTTGCTACAATATCAACAATTTCAATCTTGCAGTACTATAACCACCACTTACATTCTTGCAAAACTACCAACAATGCCAATCTTGCAACACTAAATCAACAAAATCAATCTTGCAACACTCAACAATACTACTATTACAACATTAAATCAACAATGCCAATCTTGCAATAGTACACTGGTAACAATTCATCGTAAGATATATCCATTGTGAATAGATTGGCGTTATTCTGAACTGATAAAAGTCGACAGCTTACATACAGCTCGAAAAATATTAGGGTATATATATATTGTATTATTTGAGTTATTGTTTGTCTGTATGTAATGTCGGTTTTATCTACTAACTTCTAAATGGAAAATATAATATGATTTCTATGTTCTATGTGTTCGGAATATTTAAGACGTGTTTTGATTATTTGGTGTTTAAAGTCGTGTACGAAAATGTAGCGTTCACTAAAGTTGCGATGGTCGGTGTCCGACTTTCAAGGGGTTTTATACATACTGTCTACCTTATTATTCAGTAACTGGTTAATCCCTCCGTAAATAATCTAAACTATGACTAAAAACTAAAAAAAAAAATACTTCAAATCTCTTTCTTCATTGAAAAAAGTATTATATAATTTCAACACGAGTCAAACTACATTTCCCGTTATCATTCAATTAGTTTTAGTAAGGTAGTTTATATACCTCCACATACTATTACTTAATATGTGAAAACTTGAAAAAAATATCTAAGTAAACATCACCTTTCGTCTCTCTTCGTACATCACTATCCTGCCTTTAATCCCTGGCAGGAGAATATAAATCACCGTGATGTATCATGTTCAGTGGAGAGTGTGTGTGATACTGTCTGGAAAAACTCGGCAGTCCGTGTTACGTTCCTACACCACCATCCGCGTTAATACCTTGACTTTGTTCCCACCATTCCTAGGCTCAGGTAGGAGGGTAGTGGAGTAACACACACACACACACACACACAGTGATAATTCTTTACACTGACTAAAAAAACACACACATATATTCGTGTCTCATTCGTCTTTCAAGGGACTGAGGAAGTGTACTGTATAAGGAAGTAGCCAGATTCCCTCTTGTTCACGTGTACTTCAGCTTAAAAAAATACTGGAGTATTTTTTTTCTCTGCCGTCCACACAGGCGACACAATCGTGCTATATCCAGTGGGCAATAAAAGTACAAATTATCTTTTATATCACTGTGATTGTCTTTGTTTTGTGTGTGTGTGTGTTTTTTTTTTGGGGGGGGGGGGGAGTTTGTTTTATTTATTTGTTTTTTGCACTACGGTTCTGCCACGCAAAGTGAGACGCTCGACAGTAGATATATATTCCTGTATCACTCACACACACGCGTACGGTTTTAATAATAATAATAATAATAATAATAATAATAATAATAATAATGATAGTGATGACGAAGAAGAAGAATTTTATAATAATGGTAATGCAAAAAAAAACATTAACAACGGATATTTGTAATAAAAATATCAATATCAGCACATAATAGCAACGGCAACATCTAAAGTAACGACAATGAAACAACAACAGCAAAATCCACCAAGAGAAACTAATATTTGCTACAAACTCAATTTTCTTCATTTGGGAGGAATTCTCTCTCCAGTCTGGCCCAGCCGAGGCCGAGTACAACGACAAGGTTTCCTAAGACGGTACTTCCCGGTCTACAAGAAAGAATAAAAATAATACAAGAATTCCCTCGACACACCTCCGGCTTAAGAATTCCGAAAACTCTCAAAACATATTTTGTTCACACCAGCTTATCCCACGCCCGTACGTCTACAGCGTGAGGGAGGGAGGGAGGGAGGGCGGTATACGCTGACTCCTTTGTATTCGGAGTCGTGATTCCTCCGAAAGTTTATTCATGAATACCAGATTAAGCTGAGATTAAGTACAAAGAACAGGGGCGATGTTATTCATGTGGTGACGGTGTCATAATGGGGTGCCTTGCCTTACGTCTTCCGTTCTCTTATAATGAAGTGAATCCCAAGGAGACAGAACTGAGGAAATGCGATGAATACCATTGGGTGGACGAGAGGTGACTCAAGAACAAACCAGCCAGCCTTAAGACAGAAGCCGTTCCACCATCACGTATACCTTACACCTCCTAAGCTGTTGAAGAACTACACATACCTGTGATAGGGGACAAAGTGTAAGAGTCAGTGTAGCAAGAATACACAGGATGGAAGGCACACTTTATATACAGTTCATAAAAAAAAAAGATATTAAGGTTTTCTTGATAGGGTACTGTAATATTGTCCAGTTGAAAGAGTTCTGGAGGAGAGTACATAGGGTTCTCACAGGACAAAGGGGCAAGTATCTTCCCGTCTCAGTGAGGGAAAGTTTTGAAGTCTTCAGAAGAGGAGGAGAAAGGTGAGGTGATGCATCTTTTATTAGAGACCTCCACCACTGCACTGTAAAACGATATTGGTCTTTCTCCTCCAAGGGGAATTTTGGTCTGGGTAAACATATCACTTGATTTTTATTTATATTTGTAGGTTAGGTTAGGTTAGGTTAGGTTAGGTTAGGATTGACTTTCTGTGAGTATTTTCAAACGCTGGTCCCTATAGTACGTTGGTCTGTCTCGCCAGTGTAATTTAATGGTCATGGGAAACTTTTGATCACTGGAGTATGTGACATAGTCGTTTCGCTTCGCTGCGGTATATCTTAAGGAACACCTGACCATAACCTGTGAAATATATTATTTGTTTTAATTCCTTGTCAACATAATTCTGGCAAAGACGAACACACACACAAACACAAACTCACACACACACACACACACACACACACACACACACACACACACACACACACACACACGCACTCAGAAAGGAAGAATATATTGTACACATATAAAAAACAAAAGAAAATAGACGTAGTTTCCATGGTTGTTGAGGTAGATATAAAGAAGGAAGTCTTATCACTTGTAATAAATGATCGAATCCTCTAGGAAAGAAATGGTCTGGTATTTTATAAGGGATCGAACTTAAAAGCTCATCTTACGCTGTTCCAGAGTTATGGAATGGAAACTCTTTTCAAACAGCAATCGAGGAAAGATATAACGTCGTCTAAAATATCGCTACGGCAAGATACTTTCTCTGCCTAGACATCACATTGAAGGAAGAACAAATTGTCGATGAGAGATGGTGTGTGTGTGTTGATTTTGATTTTTGATTTTGCCGCTTGCAGCGGCTACTTTATTGTGCACCCCACACTCATCCTGTGAACGGTAGCGCAAAAGGATTACAGAGTAGGGTTTACAAAGGGTCATAATAATTAACCCCCGTTGTCAGGATATTATGGCACTGAAAGTTACACAGTATTTCATTTACATTATTTGTTTAGTTCTATACATAAAGGGTAACTTATTCACAAATGCGTGAGAACAGGCGTGTGAGGCAGTATGTCTGGCCTCACACTTTGTTATTCACATTTACGTGGGAGGTATTCAAGCACATTGCGTATTTGGTTCTGTACATGAGAATTGATATAGTTACTAAGTGCAAAAAAGTGGATACAATCTTAATATGTCGGCTATCTTGCCATTAGAGATGAAGTGTTGTGCCATTTCACACACAGTGTGCTTGGACCTGTCCCTAAAAGGTTCTATCTTCACACAGTCGAGGACGTAGTGTTCAAGTGTGTGGCCATATGTATGGCCACACACTTTACAATTAGTTTTGTTTACATCTGCTTGAGGAACATACTGCCAAAGGTACTTATATCCTAACCTTAATCTAGCGGTTACAACATCTTGTAATCTAGTGATCTTGTTACTTGCTCCATATACATGTTTCACTTGATACATCTCATCATGGTAACCTATGGATCGACTAGTGCCTGTTTGCACTTGTCTACTTGCGTCAAACTCATCAATAAGTTCTTTCCTAATTACAGTTTTAAGGGTTCTTTTTGACAGACCCAAATTGTATTCAACGGTGTCTTTGTTAGACGCGAGTTTGGCGAGGGCATCAACTCTGTCATGTTTTGTGAGGCCTATGTGAGAGGGGATCCACAACAGTTTGACCTTGACACACCGGTCAACAAGGCACGCATATTTGTGTCTGGCTTCAGAGACAAGAGCGTGACAACCTGAGTCGAGGGTACCAAGGGCAAGTAGTGGGGATAGAGAGTCAGTGATGATGAGACTGTCAGTAACAGTGGTTTCAATGAATTTAATAGCTGTGAGTATGGCAACTAATTCAGTTTGTAGAGTGGATGCCCAGTTGTTAATTCTAACTCCTTTCTCAATTATATTACCGTCAGGTTGAGTCACAACAATAGCACTTCCAGCCCTCCCACAGGCGGTGTTAAGAGATCCATCAGTGTAGATGGTCTGTGTGATATTATCATCAATCTGTAGAGTGTGTATGTGTTCAAGAGCTCTCAATTTGGCAGTGTGTTGGAGATAAATGCTTTTTATAATTAATTTTTTAGGCGGATACGTCGGTATTGTGATATCGAAGGGAACTGTCCGCCAGGGTGGCAGGAAGTGCTGTTGTGTCTCAACTTTGTACAGGTGGTCTAGTCCAAACATCTTCATATGTGTAGCTGTAGTTTGGATCCATTTAGACTCAGTAGTCCCATGGTTCATACATTCTAGCAATTTTAAGGAAACAATGTTATCAGGATCACCACGCAGAAGCCTCAGGGCTATCATGAGGTTGACTTCAATTATTCTATCTTTAACACTGGGTATACCTAGTTCTTTCCTCATATTAAGTAATTTAGTGCTCATGGGACATCCTAGGATAATTCTGAGGGCTTTATTTTGCATTTTCTCGAGCTTGTCAACGCCTTTCCCGTCACGAATGACCAGGGCTGGTGCGTGGTAATCTATCAGAGATCTTATATAGCCTAGGTACATTGTTTTAACAATTCTAATATTAGCACCTTAGTGCGGGCTGTACCCCGCTACACTTCTAAGAGGTCTCAGTCTGTCAGTACATAGGCGGGTTAGCTGTTGTATACATAAGAACATAAGAAAATAAGGAGTCTGCAATAGGCCGGTTGGCCTGTGCATGGCAGCTCCTGTCGAGAGTTTTTACCACTCTCTATCATCCATGAATCTATCTAGCCTCCTTTTGAAACTTTCCAGAGTTCCCGCACTAACTACAAAGTTGCTAAGCTTGTTCCACTCGTCCACCACCCTATTTGTGAACCAGTTTCTTCCTATCTCCCTCCTAAACCTAAACTTATCCAACTTGAATCCGTTGCTCCGAGTCCTATCCTGCTCGGATATTATAAGAACTTTATCTATATCCCCTTTATTGATTCCTTTCACCCACTTAAATACTTCTATCATATCTCCCCGCACTCTTCGTCTTTCTAGGGAATGCAAGTTAAGTTTCTTCAACCTATCCTGATATGGAAGGTTTCTAAGTCCCTGAATCATTTTTGTCATTCTTCGCTGCACAGACTCTAGTGAATTGATATCCATTCTATAATAGGGGCACCAGAACTGAACCGCATAATCGAGGTGCGGCCTAACTAGCGCAAGATATAGTTGCAATAAGACCTCTGCACTCTTGTTACTTACACTTCTAGATATAAAACCCAATACTCTGTTTGCCTTATTTCGAACATTAACGCACTGTTTTCTAGGCCGTAGGTCGGGGCTTACAAGTACCCCTAGGTCTCTTTCACAAGTCGACTTCTCTAGGTTGATGTTGTTCAGGCTGTATACATTACAAGTATTTGTTCTTCCAATATTAAGTACGCTGCACTTGCTGGTGTTGAATTTCATTTGCCATTTTTCAGACCACCCCTGCAGTTTATTTAGATCCTCCTGTAATGCATTTGCATCCTGCCCTGAATTAATTTGCCGCCCGAATTTGGTGTCATCCGCAAACTTGCTTATGTCACTGCTGATCCCAGTATCTAAATCGTTTATGTAGATTATGAACAAGAGTGGGCCTAGTACTGACCCCTGGGGAACCCCACTGGTTACACGACCCCACTCAGATTTAACACCATCTACGCTGACCCTCTGCGTTCTATCGGTGAGCCATGATTTTATCCAATTTAAAACTTTCCCCTCGATACCATGAGCCTTAATTTTTCTCAGAAGCCTCTGATGCGGTACTCTGTCAAATGCTTTGCTAAAGTCTAAGTAAATAACATCGTAATTTTCGTCATTATCTACGGAAACACCAAGATATTTAAAAGAAGAAACTTAGTCAATAGTGTCGTTACCTATCTTGAACTTGGCGGGGCCGCGTTTGCAGTTGCCAGCTTGTTTGTTGAACACCTTAGTTTTGTCAGTGGAGATAATAAGACCGAGGTGTTCACAGGCTGCGTATACATGGTTCAGGGTGGTTTGCATTTCACGATGAGTTTCAGTATGTATAAGAATATCGTCAGCATAGCTGATTGGGATATTGCTGGGGTTGTCTGGTATTAGATTTAATAATGCATTCATAAGAACATTGAACAAAGTGGGGCTAAGTACTCCACCTTGAGGGGTACCAAGTTGCATATCTTTAACTTCACTTTTGTAACCCTGAAACAGTGCAGCAGCCCTTCTGTTGGTTAGGTAACCACTTATCCAGTGTAACAGCCTACCTCCTATATCCATTTTGGCTAGTTCGTACAATATCAGTTGCCTATTGGCAATATCAAATGCAGCTTTTAGGTCAAGAAATGTGGTGTATCTGTGCCTTTCATCACCATGCACAGTTAGGAATGTGGTGATGCAATTATGTACACCTTTACCATGGGTGAAGCCATTTATGTTAGGAGACATGTGTTCTCTGATTCTATATAAGAGTCTGCCAAGAACCATCCTCTCAAAGGTTTTACACAGGCAGCTGGTTAGTGATATGGGACGAAAGGCATCAGGCTGTCCTGGTTTCGGTATTGGTACAACAATACTGCTGGTCCATGATGTGGGTAGTTGGCCCTCGGCATGACTCATATTGTACAATACCAACAATGGATTGCCTGGCACGCGCCTTAGTAGTCTAATGATGTTGTAGGTGACTCCGTCCTCTCCAGGGGAAGTAGACCTACCCCTGGCGAGGGCGGCGTCAAGCTCCCACTCAGTATATGGAACATCACACTTATCGTGCTGTTTGCCCAGCATAAAGCTAATAAGATTACTTCTCTCTACAGACTTCGCATCAAGGAGTCCCCGAGTCCTAGCTGGTAACATGTCATAGCTCGACACATGAGCCCACTTTGTTATTAGCTCATTCGACTTTTGCAGAGGGTTTGGATGGGAGACGTGTCTTCTGTTTTTACCTCTGATTATGTTTATGTCTTTCCAGGCTTTGCTGAGGGATGTGTGTTGGTTCAGGCTGTTGACATATGTCTCCCATGCATTTTGTCTGAGTTCGTTTGCACGTTCCCTGATAACAGCAAGGGAAGCTTGATACAATTGTAACATTTGAGGTGTTCTAAATTGTCTGTAACCCTTACCCACCCTCCTGACCCTAGGCCTGAGTTTTTTCAGCTCAGGGTCATTATAGCACTGCTGTTTCCTGTTCCCATTATGCTGACCACGTTTTCTCCTTTTTTTGGTGGAGGCATTGTTGGTGAAGTATACATAAGTCCTATCTATCAGATCGTCATGGAAACTTTGGTAGTTGTCAGGCTTGTAGTCCTTATACCAGTCATGGATGAAGTCTATGAACTGGCTTTCATGTTCTTGCTTGACTGTGATTCTACGTCTGTTGAGTTTACCACCAGTGGGGGTGTCATTGGCTACATGTATACTAGCTTGGATTGGGCTGTGGTCAGACATAAGATCAGTGACAACATCAGAGCTATGAGTTGTGTATGATAGATTAAAGCCAATACATTTGTCTAGACCCCCGCCATAGATGTGTGTTGGTTCATTATTACCTATAATTTGAACATCTTCATATGCGCTGAGAAGTGAGATAAGTCTCCTACCATTGGTGTTAGTGGTGGAGTCACCTAATTTCTTGTGTCTAGTATTCAGGTCACCCATCAGGACAGTGGGCTCAGCGTGTAAAAAGTCTGGGAGATCTGTGTACTGAAACTGATCTGAGGGAGCATAGGCGTTTAGCACGTTGAGTGTGGAGTTGCCCAGGTGGATAGTGATCCCATGGTACTGAAGGTTGGTAGTCTTTTTGGATACAAGAGGTACATGCGGGAGTGACTTCTTAACATACATCAAACATGTGTGAGTAGAACTAGGATCATAATACACATAATTGGGCAGACTGGGTGGGGGCTTACCATTAGGTGAGACACAATCCTGCAGACACACAATATCGATGTCCTCAGTCACAACTTTGTGGTGTAGGTCAGGGTATCGTTTTCTAAGGGATGAGATGTTCCAACTCATCACCTTCACCGCTCTGTATCTTTGCCTGGTATTAACACTGGCCATTATGAAATGTATTTGGAACTTTGTCTGGTATTAACACTGGCCATTATGAAATGTATTTGGAAAGAAGCAAAAGGCACTGTATGATACTGTTCTTTTCTGAGCTGCCTGTCCCTTCGGCAGGCAGTAGGCCAGTTAACCTTTTTGAAACATTTCTGGAGCATGTACGGCTCAACAATTGTTGTGTTTCAGTGGCAGACAACAACACACTTTGGTTGCACTCGACATCACCACCATTTTCTGTTTGTGTTTGTTCATCTTCACTGACCATATTCGCAGAGGCATCAGTAGAACTGTTACCAGTATCACTATTTTCCTCTGCATGGACACTAGTTCCTGGTGGGTCTTGAGTTTCCACATCTGGTACTGACATCTGAATATCTTCACTTTGACTGTAATTTTTCCGTAGCTGCTGCACTGTGTTGGTGGTGTTTTTTTTTCCTTTAGTGTATCACAGAGGCTCCTTAACATTTCAGGTTGAGTTGTAAACTGATCTTTGAGTTCTTTAATTTCATTTTTCAAATCATTGATCTCTTCACGTTGTGCGTGTTCATGGGGTGTGTTGGCAGCTACCTGTTGTGTCGGTACGTCTGTGTTGCCCCATGCTGATCTTTCGATGACTGCTGGTGATGATCCTGGAGCTTTGGTGGGGAGGGCGGGCCAGGGGTTGGCCGTAGGGAGTACCCTAGCAGCATTAGTGTTTCTTGAGACCTGCCTGGGTGGCGGGTCTGGGCGCTGAAGGGGTGTAGGAGCTCTAGAACAGTTAGGGTGCCATACAGGAACTCCAACTGTTTTGCAGTTAACACACTTCTGTTGGATGACACCCCCTTGAGCAACTGTATCTCTGCAAACCTGTGTTGCATGTTGCCTTGAGCAGAGACCACACCACGGCTTAGTCGAGGGGCATAACCGGGCCACATGGCCCCAGTGCTGACAGTTGTAACACCTCCGGTTAGGGGGCTGATAGAGAGTTACCTTCAGAGTCCGATAGGCACCACGGACTCGAATGGTCTTGGGTGGGTCTTCCGAGCCAACCCAGTCTGCAATGACTGCATTCTTGCCCCTGAGTCGTTTCGTCCTTCTGATGTAGGGATGAGCTTCTAGTAGTGTAGGGGTCTGGTACTGGTCGAGCCCTATGATTAAGATGGTTTTCTTGCTCGATGGTTGGGATGATTGTCCCATGGTTATTCCCCTTATGCTATTGGTGAGGATATCCTGTATGACTGCTGGGTCGCTTCTAATCAGAACATGATCTTGTGTACCGACTCTGAGCTGAAACTCAGCCTCAGGATATTTGTCTTCCGCATCGTTCAGCCAGAGATACTTGTCTTCAGGTGATGTACCTTCAGGGAAGTATAATCTTACTCTCATGGGGGGTTGTGGCTGTAGTTGATGGTCTCTAAGTCTTTCTGCCTTTTCGGCCTTCCGCTTGTTCCTGGACTGAACTAGTTGAAAGCCATCCTCTCCGTTGGTGTCAAGGTCAACACCACAGTCGCCTGGCTCACTCAGTGCATCAGGAGAGTTAAAGCCAGTAGCTGGGTCTCCAGTCAACTCAGACATGGTGGAGTTACAGGGCTCGACTTATATGCCTACGTCAGAGGGCCGAGGACTGCTTGGCACTCCTAGGAAGTCAGCGGTGGTTGGGAGGCGTAAACCTCTTAGAGGACAAAGGAGACTGGCATCTACAGCGTATTAGCGGTGTGAGGAGAGGCCATGAGCGGGCCTCCCGCGGAGGGAGTGTGGTGTCGGGGGGACTAAGGTAACAGTAGTTTCTCAGTTTATAAACACTTTTATTACACTACACTTGTTCTTAATAGTATCTCTGTTTTTCTGGTTAGATACAGTATCAAAGTCAATTTTAGTTTCAAAAGAACTAACCAGCTTGGCACACTATGAGGACGGGGGTTTGTGTAAACAAACCCTCACCACAAGGCTGAGCGTGACCACAAGGGTATAGGCCTTGCCTCGCGGGCACCTACACACGACACAGTGCTCAACACACGGTAGTTCACTTGTTATATAGGCAACATATTTGCAGTTGTTGACCTATCCCCACCCTACTGGATGGTGTTGTGTTATTTCGAAGTCAAGTGTGAAGCCGACCCACTGTTGTTCTCAGGGTGGACTGATTAGCACCTCCTTTTCAGGAGATGGCGGTCAGTTCCCAGCGGTGCTTATCTCACTGGCGGGTCACGGCTCTCACTGGTACTGTCTAGTACTGAATACACTGACTTAAACACTGTTCATAACTGTTCAACACTGGTTCCACTTCTTTCCGAAACGAAATGTCACTTTTGATTATGTTGATATCCCGGTGGTGAGGATCGGTTGGGGAGAGGGACGTGGGGAATGGGCGTGTGTGCGTGTGGGTGTCTGTGTAATAATAATAATAATAATAATTAACGGTTTATTGAAGGAGCTTGGCAGCCAGAAGGCTGAAAATATACAGTTACATATTTGGGGAATGGGTTACGAATTACAAATAATATACAAGTAACATAAGTGACACAAATAAGACATATAATAACTTAGATGGGGAAAAGCTCAAACTACAGTTCATTTCAACATAGTGACAGTGTTACAGTATTACAAGTTGTTGATAATTTTTACAATGGTTGGGACTGGGCTGTTCTTATAGCGATCAGTTCGTGCACGGATGGGCTGGATGCGGTTGTGGTGTCGAACAGCAATTCTCGGACAAGGGATCTCAGGTGGTAGTAGGAGCCGGTGTCGGGGATGGTGTAGAAGCTTCTTACCAAATTTGCAGATGAGGTCGTGGTGATGGTCAGTGAGAGTCGAAAGGGTCAGTGTGTTGAGCGCTTCTTGATATGTGGAGTAGGAGGGGGAGAGAATAATCTTGCATGCCCTCTTTTGTACTTTTTCTAGGTGTTTACGTTGTGTGGCATTTAGGGAGGAAGACCAGGTGGGGGAGGCATAGGTGAGCTTGGGAAGTATGAATGTTGTGTAAACACTGAGGAGCTCGTGTGCAGGAACTCCGAGGGACTTGAGTCGGCGGAGGAGGTGGAGACGGAAACTGGAGGATTTGACATCTTCATTGACGTGTGGTTTCCAATTTAGTTTGTTGTCTATGGTGACGCCGAGGAGCTTCGTGGAATCTACAACCTGGAGTGTGTTCGGACCTAGAGTAATGGAAGGAGGTGGGACAATGTCGGAGGAGAGGTTGATGTGCATAACCATGGTCTTGGTATGGTTGATGGTGACATGGTTTTGGTGGCCCAGTTTTGGAGACTGTTCAATAAATCCTGAAGGGCGGTATAGTTGGGAGCAGAATTGTTGACGCTGATCCCAATGGTGGAGTCGTCGACATATTTCCAGCGAGCAGGGGTTTCTCTTAGGGCATCATTGATGAGCATAAGGAAGCAGAGTGGTCCCATCTTGGTGCCTTGGGGGACGCCACAGGTGAGTGACTGAAAGGTGGAGACAGCCCCTCGGAAGCGTACAGCTTGGCGTCGGTCACTGAGGAAGTCTGTAAGCCATGGTATGAGGCTTCTTCGAAGCCCGAGGTCAATAGCTTTGTTGATGATTATATTGTGGTCGACTAGGTCGAACGCTTTAGTGAAATCAATGAAGGCGACAGCTACAGACGTTTTTCGTTTCTCGAGATGGCGGTATATGTAATCGAGAAAGCTGACAAGACAGTGAGTGGTGGAGGAAGTTTTCATGTTGCCAAATTGCTGAGGGTCTACGACTCCTGCAATATCAGCATAAGCCCAGTCGAACACAAAACTTTCACAGATTAGGCTGGGTATTGGGGTGATTGCAATAGGTCGTAGCTGATTTAAGGATTGTGGGCTGGTTGACTTGGGCACTGGTGATACATAAGAGGTCTTCCAGTCAGCTGGGCATCTGGCTTGACTGAGAGAAGCATTGATGATGGAGCAGAGGGGTTTAGCAAGCTCCGGGGAGAACTCCTTGAAGAGTTTCATTGGTAAGTCAATGGGGGTGGTAGAGCGTTTTAATTTTAGTTTGTCCAGGCGTTTTGCTACGTCAAATTCTTCTACTAAGTCAGTGGGAAGGGGGGCTGGTAGGTAAGCAGGGAGAGTTGTTGTGTCAAGCCGTGGGAGCGTCTGGCATATAGTAGCGAAATGGTTATTTGTTTGTTCAGCTGCGTCAACACTAGTGAGATGGCTAAGGAAGGGGAGGGGGTGTGTCTTATTGTTTAGTCCACAGAGTTCTTTAAGCTTACCATACCATTGACTGATGTTGGTCTGCTTCAGGTGTTGTAATTTGGTTGGGTAGTGGGACTTCTTTGCAGTGCGTATTTCGCGGATGACTCGGTTGCGAAGTGACCTGTAGCGGATGTGGTCATTGAGATGAAAGGCTCTGTCTCTCTGTTGCATAAGTCTTTTGATCCGAGGTGTGATCCAGGGCAAGTCAGCTGGGTGAGATCTGACGGACTTCTCGGGGAAGAAGTGGTGGTGAGCTTGCGTGGTGGTGTTGGTATAATTTATCCATTTGGTTTCCACGTCATCCACGCTAAGTACTTCAGTCCAGGGATGGTGAACTATCCACTGCCCGAATAGGCGCACTGCAGAGTCAGTAATCGGCCTGTAGGTCTTGATGTAGGGTCTCTGTACTTGAGTGGGAGTGGCAGCTGGGGACCAGAGCACTGATAAGTGTGAGCTACACCCGATAGGAAGCATTGGTTGAGGTGGTTGGTACTGGTCCGCTAAGTCAGTTAAGATAAGGTCAAGGGTATTTTGACCGTGTGTGGGGAAGGTCACGACTTGTGATAGTGATAGCTGGTCCTGGATATCAGTGGTGTCAATTTCATTTAAATCCCCACATAATACTAACTTGGCACATGGGTGCCTAACTCTGAGGTGGTCTGAGGTGGTGATGAGATGATTGATAAGAGTGTCTCTGGTGGGTGATCGAGGCGGATGGTATGCCACACAGATTATGATGGAAGCAGTGTTGCGCCGGTGGGCCCGTAGCACGACACGTACCCATAATGCTTCCACATCTGCTGGGACTTGAACATCCAGGCGTGACGGGCGTAGGTCATCTTGACAGAAGAGGGCAACACCCCCTCCGCGTCTTTGTGAACGAAGGTGATGAAAGAGTTGATATCCCTCAATATGACACGTTTCAGGCACAATTTGCCAAGCCTCACATATGGCAACGACGCTCGCGGCGGTTGACCTGACTGTAGTTGCCAGCTCGTCGAACTTGTTAGCTAGGGAAGTGACGTTGGATAGCAGTAAAGACGGGAGATCATACCATATCCGTGGAACTTCAGTGTGGTGGTATGGTCTGTCAGGGGTGGGTTTCTCCGGTTTCCTAGTGGAGGTTACGGTTCTAATGGGCTTATGTGCATGACGGCCTTGTCTACGGCTACGCGCGTGGAATATGTTCAGTGACTTGAGTAGCCGGATAACACTGCCATCAGGATAACCGTTCCCACGCTTTAGATGGTACAGAGTGCGTCGGGAGTAAGTGATTGGTGGCCATCTGTTGAAATCTGTTGTGGGCGGACGGAAGTGTTTGTCACTGACGGCACTTTGAGGGACACTGACACTGGTAGACATCTGTTAATATTTGTCAGTCGTAAAGACCGTGGGTCTTTGTCCCTGGTGCTTGGGGTCGCCGACACAGTTTTCACGATAGATGTAAACACCGCGGTGGTCCTTGTCACTGGCACTTTAAAGGTGACCGATAAAGTGCCCACTGTCTGACTTTTCCTTGGGGTGCACTATCGAGCACTGTATGGTAATCACTTATTGCACTGCTCCGTAATCAATCGTTCACTAATCACTAGAATGTTTTGTTGAATCGATCCTGGTGTAGTAAGTCTGGTAGGGGTATAGCAGGGGGAGCGGGCAGGGCCAAACAGACTCGGCCTGGCTGCTAAAACCGGGAGCGCCTTCGGGGCACGTCCTGTCTCACTGAGGGTTGACAAGTGTGTGTGTGTGTCTGTGTGTGTGTGTGTGTGTGCGTGTGTGTGTGGGTGTGTCTGTGTGTGTGTGTGTGTGTGTGTGTCCAAGGCAGAGTATCTCGTCAACAGCCAATATAAGAGTTATTAAAGTAAGTTTCATAAAGGTGTAAAGACTCTGAGACAAGACCACGCAGAATAAAACACTGGTGAATCTTTTCTTCTTCCGAATCCAATTTGAAGTTCACAAGATTCAAAATCCCTAACTTCCTCTTTTTCCCTACAGTCCTTCACCACTACGTCCCCTACCCTTCCCCAACACCACACCCCTACCCTCCCCCATCACCACGCCTCTACCCTCTCCCACCCCTCCTAACCTCCGGCCCTCTTTCCCCCACCTCTCCTTCCACCACCCCTCCTTCTCCCGGCCCTCCTTCTCCCGGCCCTCCTACCCCCCACCTCTCCTTCCCCCACCTCTCCTTCCCCCACCCCTCCTAACCCCCGGCCCTCCTTCCCCCACCTCTCCTTCCCCCACCCCTCCTAACCCCCGGCCCTCTATCCCCCACCTCTCCTTCCACCGACCCTCCTTCCCCCACCCCTCCTTCCACCACCCCTCCTTCTCCCGGCCCTCCTTCTCCCGGCCCTCCTACCCCCACCTCTCCTTCCCCCACCCCTCCTTCCCCCACCCCTCCTTCCCCCACCCCTCCTTCCCCCGACCCTCCTTTCTTAAGAACAACAAATAAGTGAGAAAACAAATATCGGAGTTATGAGGAAACTTGTCTCTCACTCTGTCATTGAACCGTGTCCAAGAATCATTGAATAAATAATCTATGTTGGACTCCTGCGACACCAGCCAAGGGAAGGAGGAGAACCTGGTAAAGTGGGAGAACAAGTTTGAGGAGGGAATTTTAATTTTAGAGGCCCTGAGGCTGCATACTTTCTCCTACCTCGGCCGTTAAGTTTGACGAGGGTGAAAACTTTCCATAAAAAGTGGTGGAAAAAAAAAGGACACGTCTGTTTCCTTTTGTAGACTCACTCGGAAGGTAGTGTGAGATGTGCCCCAGTGTTTGTGTCTCTCTAGCGGAGTTGGATATTAATATAAGTCTCGCCAGGAGAAGTAATATTTCTTCTATGTCGGTGTTGAAGGAATTGTTTATACTCTCGGAGGATTTAGACGTGTGTGTGTGTGTGTGTGTGTGTGTGTGTGTGTGTGTGTGTGTGCGCGCTTTTATTGTTTTTCTGTGCGTGTTTAATAAGCATATTCTCTTTAAGAAACTAACCTGGAAATAATTTACTCCCTCCTTAAAACATTTTTGTTATCTTTTCAACAATTTCAAGCGAGAAAAAAAATACCTCTTCAAAAAATCCTTGATTACCTAGCCAGCATCGGGAATATATATTTTTTTCTTCCCACTAGAGAGCTTCACTTTTAAGGTGGGTAATCTGGCTTCTCCAGATCGAAGCTTTATTTACGGTCATCCCTCATAAAAGATGCAGCTTCTTCAATCTTACTAGAGAGAGAGAGAGAGAGATTTTTCGATGCAGTCAGGAAATTTCTCGAAATGGGAGAAATGTTTAAGATATTTCGTTAGTTTTTGACAGACCTTTTTCAGAACCTTTACGCCTGATTAGTTTTTATCAATGTAGCTACTGCTATTGGTGAAACACACACGCGCGCACACACACACACACACACACACACACAGAGCCGTATGTATACCCATGTGTGTTTATGCACTTTTCATAAGGACATACATGACCTCTGGAACTGCGCACCTCGACCAAATGCCACGATTAACTACGTCACAGAGAACATATATAGGTATAACTACGTGATCACAACATACCCACGACAACAGTTGGTACCTACGTCACTCACTGATTAACTTGGTCTCCATCTCTGTCCAACTCGATGCAGTACGGTACTTACTGCCAACCACGTAACAGATAGTCACTATGGTCTTATAACCACAGCACACACAACAACATCCACACACACACGTTTCTTAAAGCTGTGTATACATGCGAGTCTGTGTATACTCACATTCACTATACATACAACCTAGACCTCAGACCACAAAGTATTTTTTTTTCATCTTCCTTGTCAGACACTTTATTGACTTCTCATTATTAAGTGTTTTCTTCCTTTACTCAATTCACGCTCAAAAGAGGTTAAAATTTATTTCCAAACGTTAATTTATTTTAGGAACGAGGAGTGGATATATACGCCTTGAATTTCCCACCAAAGTTTTACCGTAGTTGGTAGGAGTTGGTGGTGATGAACCCGTTGACCCACTGCGCATTGGTCTTCAGAGTATTGCTAGCCTTTCCAGCACCTAAAGTGAATTGTTACGAACCCCTCCACCGATTGTCTTCATCTACCTACCCAGCACCACGAGCAACGCCATCTAGGGACGAAACACGAGTATGGCTCGTCTTAGTTACCACTCCCGGGTTTCCCTTCTCCATATCCTGGTTGTTGCGTCACTTCCTCCCAGTCTTCTTTGTGAGCTCCAATTCGAGGAGAGAACACTTCACTCTGGGAAGCGACCACAGGATCACCTATCCTGGAAACCTACGGCACAGTGACTACCTACCGTCTTCTACCATACTCAGCCTTGCCCGTCAGCCATCTCAGCTCCTCACTTAAGTATTTGTAATCTTGTATTGCCTCTCCCACCTCCACATTGCTTCACTATTGTTTTATGTTTTATTACTATGTATATACTGTTCATGTTTAGGTTAAGTTTGGTTATGGGTAGTTTATAAGCTGAATATTTTGTTAAGGAATTTATGGTACTTTATTATATACAACAAAAACTCGCATCCTTTGTCTACCCTTTTATAGTCCGATTGTCTTTGTTTTTTTTTGTTGTTACCTGTTGGGATCTGGGTAGACGTTTAACTATATTATAAATCCCCAACTCGTAACAGAATGCTCATACCTGCCTTAACTTAAAAATCATCTGTGTAATTTTCTCCTTAATTACTAGCTATGTACTTCAGACTCCAGTACTTTAAGCTATGCACCTAACACCTTCAGGACCTTCAAAATAATGTGTGTCTTTCCTCTTCATTATCCTTAAATTGTACTAGAAACTGTCCACTTTACATCTAGTTATGTCCTTCACTAGCAAAGCTATTTTGGTGTTATTTATACACACAGCCACACCTTCCCTCCTTCCCTCACACCCTCTCCTCTCTCAAACCAAGAGAGGAGTGCACTTCTTGACACGAGGACTGCTGAGACAACTACCTCAACAAAATGATCCCTTGTCTCACACGACCTTCCCTTCGGGGTGACCTGAGGAGTTTTAGGGTCGCTGGGTGATATGAGAGGGACGATGATGATAAACTTGCCCGGAGGCTGACGCACCAGGAGGGCCCTCAGTGTGTTCTCCCTCCGGCCACAGAAAGACGCGTTCAGGCAAGGAAGCATTTTTGTGCCTCACCGACGTAGTGAAATTATCTCTTTATATATTACTATGAAGAATCACGACCTATTGAACAGATTGAATTAAAATGAACCACGTTGAAACAAAATTATAAAAAACTTGAAAAATTATGTATTATCATTAGAGAAAAAAAAACATGCGAACCAGATCTCTTTTTTAAACTTCAATATCTGTATTTACGAAGATGGTGACATAACTGCGTCTTAACATTCAAGGTTTTTAAGCTTTATCTAAGCTATATCATTCATAAGACATCATCAATATTAAAACTTTATACAGCTCTCTGGTCTATGTGATAAAATAAACATCTCAGGTTATATTAAAGGTTTATTAATGTGTTTCTGCCGCTGGGTTATTATATCATCGTCAGGTCGAAGTATTTGGTGGTCGAGGTAGAGTAATATAATAAACCCTTATACTGTATGTAGACTTTAATGAGGAATATTAGGGATGAGGATATAGTTGTTCATTGTTTAAATATAATTAATATAAGGTTGGCTCGAGAATGGACGCTATCTTGTAACATGAATGAAAAATAGGAAATAATTAAGTTTATTTTAGAACACGAACTTTAGTCAGGTGCTGAAACCTTGACCACTTACCTGCTATTACAAGACATTGATTGGTTTTTACTTTAGCCGCGTGTGTGGCCGTGTGCGTGCGTGCCGGTAAATTCTTTCGTTTTATAAATATATACTTTTTTTCTTTTGTCGCTATTCTTGACTTGGAAATATTTCTTGAGAGACAAACATCACCAGATTTACAACAGGACGATGATAACTGAAGGAATTACTGTGGAAAGGGGAAAATGTTTTTATCTAAACTGCAGTGGTGCGTTACAGGGAACATTCTCCTCTTGTGCTCTATTCCAGGGACAATGGAACCTCCACCTCCCTCTCCTCCTTCCTAGTGACACCAAGCAAGAGATGACCCTCTGTGTGCTTTCTTCCTAGTATACACAGGAAATTTCCCCCCGCTTTTAACTTTCTTTTTTTTTTTTGCTTTTTTTTTAATATATAATCCAGGAAATACCCCGAGTGTGTTTTCTCCCTGGATGTAATAAAGGAAATGATGATGAGGTATTTCTCTCTCTCTCTCTCTCTCTCTCTCTCTCTCTCTCTCTCTCTCTCTCTCTCTCTCTCACCAGATTACACAGGAAATAGCTCCATTTATACTATACTCCCCGAATAATACGGTTAAATTCCCCTCCCCACTCCTCCCCCACTCTCTCTCTTATACTGGGGAGAGAATGCAAGGAATAAGCTCTCACTCTCACGCCTTCTTTGTGCAGTAACGCGTGAATAACCTTCTCTATGCCTCTTTTATGTACAAACGTCCCACCTCCTCTCCTCTCTCCCCTGCCTCTCCCTCCCCTGCCTATCCCTCTCCTGTCTCTCCTTTCCCTGCCTCTCCCTCCCCTTCCTATCCCTCTCCTGTCTCTCCCTTCCCTGCCTCTCCCTCCCTTGCCTCTCCCTCCCCTGCCTCTCCCTCCCTTGCCTCTCCCTCTTCTACCTCTCCCTTCCCCGTCTCTACTTATCCCTCCAGTGTATATGATGGAGGTAATGTCTCTCACCTGTACTCTTAACTCCTGAACGATCCTGGTCTTGTCTTTAGTAGTGTCCTTTAGCAGTGTCCTTTAGCAATGTCCTTAGCAGTGTCCTTTATCAGTGTCCTCAGCAGTGTCCTTTATCAGTGTCCTTTAGCAGTGTCCTCAGCAGTGCTTTTTTCCTATCACCTGTGCGGAAAAGATCTCAAGCACCGTTTATGCGGCACTTAAGAGGCTGAGAAGAGAGAAAATATCACTATTTATTCTCCCTCTGTTTACCTTCCTTCCTAAGACCACACTGGGAAAATCCTCTGCTGTATTTTCTTTCATGTCGAGTACAATAAGCCTTGTGAACGAGGCCGTGTAATGTGTTCAAAAGGTAACTCGATGCCGCTCCTTGAACTTCCGTATGTGTGTGTGTGTGTGTGTGTGTGTGTGTGTGTGTGTGTGTGTACGGGACCTCGTATTTATGGCTGCAGATATCACAAAAGGGTCATGTTACCTGTGTCTATGGCAGCACCAAATCATTAAGTGTCACCTCACCTTGGCAGATCCTTCAGAATTCTTCACTTAATCATTTCTACAATTTCTCGGTAGTATTTTCTTTAACGTCAAATATAAAAAAAACTCTCATTCTCCCCCCCCCCCCCCTAAGGACCACTTGTGCGCCACTTTGCTCACTGAGGCGCGCCACAAACATGCTGACAGTAAATCGATGGCACGCGACGCGAAAACTGACGGGCGGGCATAAGAGAGACGCGTGATCATTGTTAACGTGTGTGTGGGTGGAGGGTGGGGTGGGGGTGTGTGTGTGTGGGGGTGGGGGTGTGTGTGTGTGGGGTGGGGGTGTGTGTGTGTGGGGTGGGGTGTGTGTGTGTGTGGGGTGTGTGTGTGTGTGGTGTGTGTGTGTGTGTAGGCTTACCTGTGTATGTGTATGTTGACGTCAGGGAGGAAGAATATCTCTCTCTCTCTCTCTCTCTCTCTCTCCTCTCTCTCTCTCACGTGTCATTAACTCGTATCATAAAATCAGCGCCAGCAAAGGCAGTCAATCTCCGCCTGGCGTTTTCCTTCCCTAACAACACCCTCATAACCACTACACCAGAGAGTCATTTACCTTCTCCTTACCTGCCGTGACGTTGGTGTCAGCATAAACTTCCCTCATAATAATCTTCCTCTTTTAAGGCTGGAACAAATCTCTTATGAGAGTCATTAAAGTATATAACCCAGATGAAGAACCGCCTCTCACCTTGACCTTTACTCTACCTTCGACACCTGACGCACATTAACGTTCCTCTCTAAAGCAGAAGGTGAGTAGAGGTAGGGAGAGATGGGGTGAGGAGGATGGATAGTAGGAACAGAGGACTGGAATTAGGGTGTGGGATGAAGGACAGGTGGGGATAAAGGAGGGGGTGGTGAAGGAGGGGTGGGGTGTTAGCGGAAAGAGAGATAGAGGAGGGGGGAGGGGGGTTGGTCTTCCTCAGGTAACCAAGTATTACGGAAGGCATAATTTAACCCCAAGAGATTACCTGGGCATAGTGACGGATATAATGAGCTTAACTTGAGCCATCTACGCATCGAAAACCCATTACCGTAAATAGGTTGCAGGCATTAGATATCGATTATGGTCGCTTCTTGATGATAGATGTTGACGACTGGCTCTCCGAGATACTGGTACTGACTCCCTCATGTGCTTGCCACCACTATCACCACGATCATCATTATTACCATTACCACTATCACCACTGTTTTGGAATATTGTACCCACCACTATCACAACCACTACCACTATCAATATACCCACCACCACTACTACTACCACCATCACTATCACCACTACTATCACCACTAATACCACCACTACCACCTTATTCGACTTGTGAAAGAGACCTAGGGGTACTTGTAAGCCCGGACCTACGGCCTAGAAAACAGTGCGTTAATGTTCGAAATAAGGCAAACAGAGTATTGGGTTTTATATCTAGAAGTGTAAGTAACAAGAGTGCAGAGGTCTTATTGCAACTATATCTTGCGCTAGTCAGGCCGCACCTCGATTATGCGGTTCAGTTCTGGTGCCCCTATTATAGAATGGATATAAATTCACTAGAGTCGGTGCAGCGAAGAATGACAAAAATGATTCCGGGACTTAGAAACCTTCCATATCAGGATAGGTTAAAGAAACTTAACTTGCATTCCCTAGAAAGGCGAAGAGTGTGGGGAGATATGATAGAAGTATTTAAGTGGGTGAAAGGAATCAATAAAGGGGATATAGATAAAGTTCTTATAATATCCGAGCAGGATAGGACTCGGAGCAACGGATTCAAGTTGGATAAGTTTAGGTTTAGGAGGGAGATAGGAAGAAACTGGTTCACAAATAGGGTGGTGGACGAGTGGAACAAGCTTAGCAACTTTGTAGTAAGTGCGGGAACTCTGGAAAGTTTCAAAAGGAGGCTGGATAGATTCATGGATGATAGGGAGTGGTAGTAACTCTCGACAGGAGCTGCCATGCACAGGCCAACTGGCCTATTGCAGACTCCTTATTTTCTTATGTTCTTATGTTCTTATGTTCTATCACCAACTACCACTACTACTACCCTAAGGATGTGTGATTTATTTATGAAAAAAAAATGGACCTGAGTGTTTACGTTTCATGCTGTTTCTTACTCCTCCTGTTCTTGTTCTTCATTGTTCTTCTTGTTTTGTGTGTGTGTGTGTGTGTGTGTGTTTTCTGCTTCATCTTTTTCTTATTCTTCCATACCTCCTTCTTTATTTATTTTCTTCTTTGCCTGCTGTTTTTCCTCGGTTTTCTACAAGTCAGAAAAGTAACTTGAGGAAAACTTCGGCGATCTTGTAACTTGTGAATGGAGTCTCTCTCTCTCTCTCTCTCTCTCTCTCTCTCTCTCTCTCTCTCTCTCACACACAGGACGATTAACTGTGTAAAACTATCTAACTCATGAATAATGTAGAACAAATTATCTTTATACATCACCCATCTTACTTTCTGGCTCCTTAAGGTGAATCGGAGAGTATTTACATAATGCTGTGATTCTCATTATTCATCCTATGTATAAAATAATCACAATGATGAAGAGTGAAGGAGTAATTAAGACGAGCATATGTTAAGGAGAAGTTTACAGTGGGTGAGTGATGATAATGGTGGGGTTGATGGTGTTGGTGGGTGGTGCAGGTGGTGGGGGGGTGGTGTTGGTGGGTGGTGCAGGTGGTGGGGGGGTGGTGGGTGGTGTTGGTGGGTGGTGCAGGTGGTGGTGGGTGGTGTTGGTGGGTGGTGCAGGTGGTGGGGGGGTGGTGTTGGTGGGTGGTGCTGGTGGGGGGGTGGTGGGTGGTGTTGGTGGGTGGTGCAGGTGGTGTTGGTGGGTGGTGCAGGTGGCGGGGGGGTGGTGGGTGGTGTTGGTGGGTGGTGCAGGTGGTGGGGGGGTGGTGTTGGTGGGGGGTGCAGGTGGTGGGGGGTGGTGTTGGTGGGTGGTGCAGGTGGTGGGGGGGTGTTGTTGGTGGGTGGTGCAGGTGGTGGGTGGTGTTGGTGGGTGGTGCAGGTGGTGGGGGGGGTGGTGTTGGTGGGTGGTGTTGGTGGATGGTGCAGGTGGTGGAGGGGGTGGTGTTGGTGGGTGGTGCAGGTGGTGGGCGGGGTGGTGTTGGTGGGTGGTGCAGGTGGTAGGGAGGTGGTGGGTGGTGATGGTGGGTGGTGCAGGTGGTGGAGGGGGTGGTGTTGGTGGGTGGTGCAGGTGGTGGGGGAGGGGTGGTGGGTGGTGTTGGTGGGTGGTGCAGGTGGTGGGGGGGTGGTGTTGGTGGGTGGTGCAGGTGGTGGGGGGGGTGGTGTTGTTGGGTGGTGCAGGTGGTGGGGGGGGTGGTGGGTGGTGTTGGTGGGTGGTGCAGGTGGTGGGGGGGGTGGTGTTGGTGGGTGGTGCAGGTGGCGGGGGGGGGGTGGTGGGTGGTGCAGGTGGTGGGGGGGTGGTGAAGGTGGTGGGGGAGTGGTGTTGGTGGGTGGTGGGGGGGGTGGTGGGTGGTGTTGGTGGGTGGTGCAGGTGGTGGGGGGGTGGTGTTGGTGGGTGGTGCAGGTGGTGGGGGGTGGTGTTGGTGGGTGGTGCAGGTGGTGGGGGGGTGGTGGGTGGTGTTGGTGGGTGGTGCAGGTGGTGGGGGGGGTATTATTATACCCTGGCTCACCTCTGTTCATGTTTATTCATTAGAATTCTTTTGGGATGACAACTTGTTGGGAATGCATTGACTGAATCTCCTGAACGACCGATCCCTTCTTCAGTAGTGAATATGCAGGAATATTACACACACACACACACACATACACACACACACACACACACACACACACACACGCACACACACATGCATAAATAAACCTGTAAACGCACTTCCTTTCAAACTTCCATAATCGTGGTATTAAAGAAGATGAAAGTGCAGGTAACAAACACACACACACACACACTTTCACACACACTTTCACACGCACTTTGCATCAGTAGTTTCCGGGAATATACTGCTGCTCGCGTACAGGTTTACCTTGCTATAATTTAGGTCCATTGTAGTGTACAGTCATCGTCCCACTGGTTTACCTTAAGTTTACCTTCATAATGGTATATATTCCCCTGGTTTACCTTGCTAGATATACCTCCATCATACGGGTATATTCCTCAGGTTTAACTTGCTAGATATACCTCCATTATACGGGTATATTCCTCTGGTTTACCATAATCTGTCTTCCTAAATAACAATTAATTTATTATTATTTAATATTCAACAGTGAGTAAGATAAGCTGATCCAATAATGAGTATTTCTCGTCTCAAAGGATATTCTCTTCCTCACTATACTGTGTTGTGATGGGTGAATATTACTCATCCTCACTACAAAAGATCGTGAATCATGAGTAAATATCTATAAAATATTACTCATCCCCAACAAAAACAAACAAACCTGAATAAAGACAGTGACTCAACACCCAATAGTGACTTGAACGTAACAATAACTCGTAACTATGACTGATCCAACTACGCAATAATGAGTCATATAGTTAATCTAGTGAAGGTAATTGAGTCGGTGAATAATTATAAGAGGTAATAGAGACTAGTAAGGTTCAATTAGTACATAGTAAAGTACAATGAAGTGTAATTTGTGTGTTAATGTACACCACGTGGGTGATAATTACTGTACTAAGGTTGGGTTTTTATTGTTCTTAGTTTACACGAACGAATGAGTACTTGAAAGTGTACATTGAGTTCACCTGTAGTTGTGATGTTCTGGTAAACTTTCTATAGTATACTTTCGTGAAGTTCTGGTACATTGAGTCCTGCTTAGTCAAGTATTCATAGAGAGAGTGAGTGAGAGAAAGAGAGTGAGTGAGAGAAAGAGAGTGAGTCAGAGAAAGAGTGAGTGAGAGAGAGAAAGAGTGAGTGAGAGAATTAAATAAATCAATTGACTGTAACAACTTCCTAACAAATTTGTAGGAAAAGAGAGAAATGAGGAATAGACAGATTATAGAAATATTTTGGTACTTGGGAGAGAGAGAAAGAGAGAGAGAGAGAGAGAGAGAGAGAGAGAGAGAGGAAAATAAACAAATAATTAAAAGGAAAAATCGAAACAAAGAACGAAGAAAGATAACGATAAAAAATAAAATAATTACGAAAATACTGATAACAAAAATATAAATTGAATCAAAACACGTAAAATTTTAGAAAAAAAAATACGATTAAAAAATATCTAGCTCAACAACCTTTGACCTATTCATTTCTGTGACTCTTCAGGGTCAACTGTTCCATAACATTTTAGTCCAGAGAAATTATTTTATTCTTCCTTGAAATAAACAACTATAGACAAGTTGAGATGGTATTAGTGGATGAGAAGAACACCAAGAACAAGAACACGAAGAACAAGAACACGAAGAACAACAAGAACGCCACTCTCCCTCCCTCCTTCATTGTTATTAGGCGTTGGGGAAATTTGATCTCAGGGGAATATGAAAAATAATCAGAGGCCTAGATTTGATTAGTGGGTGCCCCTCTGTGTATAGAGCTGTGGTGTTGGGTGGGTGGTGGAGGGGAGGGGGTGTGGGGTGGGGAGGGGGTGTGGGTGGTGACTGTGATGTGGTATATGTCTGTCTGTGTCTTTCTATCTGTCTTATTTTATCTATTTTTTTCTGTATCTCTCTGCTGTCTATTCATGTCTTCTCTCTCTCTCTCTCTCCTTTTCACATTATATCATCATATTACAACGTGTTCACTGTTAAAAGCTGATGTCTTATCGTTAATGCTGTCGAGTGTTAAGTGTCTCTTGTTAGCTATCGATTAGCTTCCTAGTTTAGCTGACTGTGTAGTGCTGACTGTGGATGTGTAGCTGAGGACACCTTTGTAAAATAAAGATAACTTTTTGGTAATTCGTATGTAATGTCATGTCATGTCATGTCATTTCATGTCATGTATATTCAAGTATACATAATGTGTATTATACGATCAAGCTGACTTGATTCCACTGAAGCCGTTTTTAGCTATCTCAACGTAACCAAACTTTACCTAAATTAAGTTAGATGATGTTAAGATTAGATTAATTTAGCTTGGTATCATTAGTTTATCGTCTATATTTTTGTTTATCCTCATGTTACATCAGGGTCCTCACGTTACATCAGGGCCCTCACGCTACATCAGGGCCCTCACGTTACACCATGGCCCTCACGTTACATCAGGGTCCTCACGTTACACCAGGGCCCTCACGTTACACCAGGGACCTCACGCTACATGAATGCTCCTCTTAGCTCTCCCTGGAACCGTGAGTAACGGAAGACCGAGTCCATTCATAATCGTCCACTCATATCGATGTTTCCAAGTACGGTATTGAGTTTATCTACCGTAACATTACTTACTCGGGTGGTCATGGCAGCTAAATTATGATCCAGTCCATTTTGTTAATCTGTATATACTTTTCTAGGAGTTAAAGCTTAAGCTGATCCCTAAAGACATGGGAGCTTAATTATAATCCAGTCCATTTTGTCTATTTTTTTTTTCAGGGAGTTAAAGCTTAAGCTGATCCCTAAAGACATGGGAGCTTAATTATGATCTAGTCCATTTTGTCTATTTTTTTTTCAGGGAGTTAAAGCTTAAGCTGATCCCTAAAGACATGGGAGCTTAATTATGATCTAGTCCATTTTGTCTATTTTTTTTTCAGGGAGTTAAAGCTTAAGCTGATCCCTTAAAAAATACTTTTACAACTGTTTAATGAAGGGATATATTGATCATTTGGTAGTTATAAACACGAAATGTCTCCAATGAACCTTGTCTGGCTTGGGAATGGAGTCTGCAGGGTCTGGATTCCAGGCGATTGGCGAGATAATCCTGGAATTGGCGATATAATCCAGGAATTGGCGAGATAATCCTGGAATTGGTGGACAGGAGCTTCCCAACGCGCCAGGAATCCTCCATGATATGTACGGTCCTTAACCTACCTAAGACTCAATAACTACCTTCACTTGTGTTACCGTTGTGTTGCTGTTGAAATGATTACCTAGAAGGGAGTCTCTGTTCCCTCGATTACAAAACAGTTAACGGAGTCAGGATAAACATTTAGGTTATGACTCGAATTTTTACTGTTAACGGGAAGCTGAGAGAGATTAAGCTAATCCAGGGATATAAAGGGATTAACGATATGAGAAAGAGAGACAGACAGACAGACAGACAGACAGACAGACAGACAGACAGACACACATACAGAGACACACAAAGAAAGACAGGTGTAAGACATAGACATTTATACATTACTCAATATTTATAGTTAGCCATAAAAAAACGAAGATTTATGACCCCAATAAGGTAAGTGGTAACGAAGTCTTGAGAGACAGCGAGACAATTAGAGTCTTCGTAAAAATAAGTGATGTTCTCGGTAATTAGTGAACATGAAGGTCTCGTTACGCCTTTTATTACTGCTCGGAATTACCCGCTTAAGCACCCAGGTAATTGTAAGATAAATTAACTAGATGAAGGAAAAGTTTCATTATTTTCTTATTATTATTTTCTGTAAGTTTTGTTTAGATAATAATAAAAATAATAAGCCAGTCCATTTTGTCATTCTAAATAAACTATATTTTATTTACGAGTTTCATAAAGATAACAAAATAAGTTCTAGTCGATAGTATTCCTAGAGAGAGAGAGAGAGAGAGAGAGAGAGAGAGAGAGAGAGAGAATCGTACATATAATCGCTACAGAATTAAGAAGAGGGAGTAACGCTATTGCATGTTTTCAAGTCTCGTGGTAGTATATGTGTCTTAAACTGTATACATAAAGTCAGCATCATCTCTTTTAATGTCATGGAGCTGTGATTGTCTGTTACCTGCCGACACACGCGTTTAAACCTGATGGATCATGTACCCACAGGAGGCAGGATGGAACAGGATGGAAAGGGTGGGAGAGGAGGAGGTATCGTGCTTCCCCATCCCTCGCTGACAACTGATTCATAAGCCAGTCATACGCCCTCAGCTCTCTTCATTTTACCGGTCTCATTTGAATATAAATTGTGCCCGTGTGTGAGGCAGAGGGTAGTGGTAGAGTGTGTGTGTGTGTGTGTGTGTGTGTGACAGAAAAACACTCACTTAAACTCTACAGTATTTTTATAGATGTATTAAGTAAAGACACAAGAATAAACAAAGAAAATTATCAGATTAAGATGAAAATCGTAATATTTTCCATTTCAGTCTAAGTCTTCGGTCGGTAATAACATAATTTTCCCTTAACAAGTAACTCCGTTTTCTTTTTCCTATGCCTCCTACATCTCTATTCCCCTCTCATGCTGCCTACGACCCTTGCTTCCTTTCATACTTCCCTCCCTCTCTCTTGTTTCTAAAATTTGTATTCCTCCAACTACTAATACACCCCCACCACCACCCACCTCTCCCACCAACCACTCTTCCCCCCCCCCCCCCCACCCGCCCCCTACCACACAGTGTGCCGGGCTGCATCAGTGGTAGTAGAATTTCCTAAGCTGTTAACCACTTGCAATATTCGTTGAGAAAAACTCTTTTTTTTATGGTGGGGGAACATTTTGCTATTTTGTTGTTCATTGACTGAGTATGGCCATAGTAATCTGGGGAAGACAGAGCAGACGGGGAATAAGATTGTTTTAAATAACATAAAAAACAGATTAAATTCTACCATATATGAATTAGTTTCCAGTATTTTTTATCATGAAAGATTGTAAATAACAATTGGATTATTGACAAAGAAAAATATTGAAGTGTTTTAATGGTCTTGTGAAAGTTAAGGGGAATAGGTATGTATGTAGATGAAGATATGTTAATGAGTAGTTTTTGCTAGAGAACCTGAAAGAACATATAGAGAAATTATGTAGTTTAGTGACTTACATATTCAACTGGGTGTTGGCTCTCTTAACGGCGATACTGGTGCCAAAATGTACGCATGATTTTTCCTGTAGTGTCCGTGGGGATATACAAACATACAGACGGATTAAAAACAGGTATTTTATCGTTCCTGTAGGTGGTAAGGTAAAAAAATAAACACTCGTAAGATGGTTAGCTGCTGAGGGAAAACTAAAAACAAACTTGGGTCAAAATACACTGAAACAAGACTAGTACAGGGAAGACGTCCAGGAAGCGAGGCGGAACAAGCTAAGGATGGACCCTGTTAATCCACGTAGTAGCCTTAACAGGGGATAGATTAAGGAAGGAAGGAAGGAAGGAGGTTTGAAGGATATATGAGATTAGGATGGGAGTGGTGGGTGAAGTGAAGGAGTGTGTGGTGAGAGGGTCTGGACAGGTCGGTAGGATAGATGGCCAAAGACTAACCGTGAATAACTGAGATGAACGGGCATGACAGTGTGGCAAGATCCAGTGACAGCATGATAGAGTCGACCTCTGAGTGCAGTAGACGATCCCAGTGAGTACGGTATCTTAAGCTCTAGAGTACTATTTCATTGTACTCAAATAGCCTGATAAATAAGGTATCTAAACCCCTTTAGTACGATGCCAACCCTTGAGTACAGTCGAATAGTCCAATGAGTAAGGATAATTTTAATCCATTGAGTACGATAACTTAATCCATGGGCGATGACTGTGTTCATCCTATGAATATGTTATCTTAACCCAGTAAGTGCTAGATTAATTCATCGTTCTGAAGGGGTTAAGTCATCATCCTCAAGGGGTTAGTCACCGTTCTTAATAATAATAATAATAATAATAATAATAATATAAACGATTTAAACTATTCTTCTTCTTCCACTTGTTTACCTGAGTTATCTTTAGTGACTCTCTTATCTGTTATTCTTTTACATTTTTTCTTATTTCCTGACACTTATCATGATAATTATTTTAGAGAAAATGTGGTGTGTGTGTGTGTGTGTGTAATAATAATAATAATAATAATAATAATTAACGGTTTATTGAAAGAGCTTGGCAGCCAGAAGGCTGAAAATATACAGTTACATATTTGGGGAATGGGTTACGAATTACAAATAATATACAAGTAACATAAGTGACACAAATAAGACATATAATAACTTAGATGGGGAAAAGCTCAAACTACAGTTCATTTCAACATAGTGACAGTGTTACCGTATTACAAGTTATTGATAATTTTTACAATGGTTGGGACTGGGCTGTTTTTATAGCGATCAGTTCGTGCACGTATGGGCTGGATGCGGTTGTGGTGTCGAACAGCAATTCTCGGACAAGGGACCTCGGGTGGTAGTAGGAGCCGGTGTCGGGGATGGTGTAGAAGCTTCTTACCAAATTTGCAGATGAGGTCGTGGTGATGGTCAGTGAGAGTCGAAAGGGTCAGTGTGTTGAGCGCTTCTTGATATGTGGAGTAGGAGAGGGAGAGAATAATCTTGCATGCCCTCTTTTGCACTTTTTCTAGGTGTTTACGTTGTGTGGCATTTAGGGAGGAAGACCAGGTGGGGGAGGCATAGGTGAGCTTGGGAAGTATGAATGTTGTGTAAACACTGAGGAGCTCGTGTGCAGGAACTCCGAGGGACTTGAGTCGGCGGAGGAGGTGGAGACGGAAACTGGAGGATTTGACAACTTCATTGACGTGTGGTTTCCAATTTAGTTTGTTGTCTATGGTGACGCCGAGGAGCTTCGTGGAATCTACAACCTGGAGTGTGTTCGGACCTAGAGTAATGGAAGGAGGTGGGACAATGTCGGAGGAGAGGTTGATGTGCATAACCATGGTCTTGGTATGGTTGATGGTGACATGGTTGTTGGTAGCCCAGTTTTGGAGACTGTTCAATAAATCCTGAAGGGCGGTATAGTTGGGAGCAGAATTGTTGACGCTGATCCCAATGGTGGAGTCGTCGACATATTTCCAGCGAGCAGGGGTTTCTCTTAGGGCATCATTGATGAGCATAAGGAAGCAGAGTGGTCCCATCTTGGTGCCTTGGGGGACGCCACAGGTGAGTGACTGAAAGGTGGAGACAGCCCCTCGGAAGCGTACAGCTTGGCGTCGGTCACTGAGGAAGTCTGTAAGCCATGGTATGAGGCTTCTTCGAAGCCCGAGGTCAATAGCTTTGTTGATGATTATATTGTGGTCGACTAGGTCGAACGCTTTAGTGAAATCAATGAAGGCGACAGCTGCAGACGTTTTTCGTTTCTCGAGATGGCGGTATATGTAATCGAGAAAGCTGACAAAACAGTGAGTGGTGGAGGAAGTTTTCATGTTGCCAAATTGCTGAGGGTCTACGACTCCTGCAATATCAGCATAAGCCCAGTCGAACACAAAACTTTCACAGATTAGGCTGGGTATTGGGGTGATTGCAATAGGTCGTAGCTGATTTAAGGATTGTGGGCTGGTTGACTTGGGCACTGGTGATACATAAGAGGTCTTCCAGTCAGCTGGGCATCTGGCTTGACTGAGAGAAGCATTGATGATGGAGCAGAGGGGTTTAGCAAGCTCCGGGGAGAACTCCTTGAAGAGTTTCATTGGTAGGTCAATGGGGGTGGTAGAGCGTTTTAATTTTAGTTTGTCCAGGCGTTTTGCTACGTCAAATTCTTCTACTAAGTCAGTGGGAAGGGGGGCTGGTAGGTAAGCAGGGAGAGTGGTTGTGTCAAGCCGTGGGAGTGTCTGGCATATAGTAGCGAAATGGTTATTTGTTTGCTCAGCTGCGTCAACACTAGTGAGATGGCTAAGGAAGGGGAGGGGGTGTGTCTTATTGTTTAGTCCACAGAGTTCTTTAAGCTTACCATACCATTGACTGATGTTGGTCTGCTTCAGGTGTGTGTGTGTGTGTGTGTGTGTGTGTGTGTGTGTGTGTCCAGGACTTTACATCCTCACATAACTCATGTTTGAGGAGGAGGAAGATGAAGAAGAGGAGGAGGAGGACGAAGAAGAGGACGAAGAGGAGGAAGAAGAGGAGGAGGAGGAAGAGGAGGAGGGACATAAATAACGAGAAGGAAAGTATAAATGACTGAGTGAGTGACCGTAGACAATACCAACATGATCAAGGGCTCGTATGAGTGACCGCGTACCTCACAAACCGCACTGACTGGACTATCTACACGTGTGAGTGACCAACTGACCATGGAAGTAGGTGAGTGACTCCTTTAGTCAAGCAGAGGGAGAAGGGGAGGAAGATAAACAGTGATCAACAGCGAAAAACTTCATTGGTTCGATAGGTCCTCCTACAGCTATGAGGTCGAGGTTTAATGGCATCTGAAGTGAGCTGTGCTAATTGAGTGTTACTCTTTATTGGCTTTATAACCTGAGTCGGGCTTGTTGCGTACAAGATCCACTCGTATGTGGGTAAAGCTGGTCGCTGATTGGTTCATACACGACCGTGATGTCAACTTGTGTCCGTCCCACTCTCTGGTAAAGTAAGATTTTCTGTTAGGTTAGGTTAGATAGGCTACGATAGGTGTAGATTGATTAGTTAGTTGAGGTGTGGTGTCGAGTGGGTACGGCTCTTGTCTCTTGACCTGAGGGTCGCTAGTTCAATCCGTCATCCCACCACACACACACACTCAGCTTTTTTTTCTCTCTCTCTCAGCATAGTTATTTTAGGAGAAATGACTGAGTGTAACCTAAAAAAAAAATCTAAATTATATGTGAATATCAGTTCTGAATTTTAACTTGTGTAGCTATGACGTTCTGAACTCACATAGTACCACTAGCAGTTATGGAAATCAATTAATTTTTCTCAAAGGTTTCATGGAACAACTTTTTTTTTCTCGGGTTTATTTAAAAATAATTCCTCGTGATATCTATTTTTCACATCAGTTTGTTTCAGTTTATTCTGATATATATTCGTATTTATTTTATTTTATTTTATATGCTATTTTTTATTATTTTTATATATATTTTGTCTTCAATTTTTATTCATTAATTTTTTCTCCGTCGGTTACTCACTATTTTTTATTATTTTTTCTTTATTTTTTCTTTCCTGGTTATACATATTTTACATCTAATAATATCCTTCTACTCTTCATTCTTGGTTATTCACGTTATATTTACATTAATTTCCTTCCATTCTTTCATTTTTTCCTAGTTAAAGACGCGTTTTTTCCCATTTACGTTTATCCAGTAATTTATTCATATCAAAGCTGTTTTTTCCCCAATTTGTACTTTTCTTCCTCACAAAACATTCTCAAACTTGTCCCCAGTTCATACAGTTATTTATGTCTGTATAATCTGTAATTTTCAACACATATTTCTTGCTAGTAAATCGTGAATGTTAAACGTCTTGTCAATTATTTTTTTTGCTTCAGTTAATGGTTTCCTAAAATGTATATATAATATCTATATTTTTTTATGGAGTCTTTTCCGTATATTTGGGTCATATACTCTCTCTCTCTCTCTCTCTCTCTCTCTCTCTCTCTCTCTCTCTCTCTCTCTCTCTCTCTCTCTCCACCCATGCAAGTACATAATTAATATTTTATACTGCAGCGTAGACCATAACTTACAAAACCATTGAAGCGTTGGAATGTAAAGTACAGGACATATATTGAACTTTCGTGTGTGAGCAGTTTAGAATGGGTCAATGTCATGAACGTGAGCACTGGTGTGTGTGTGTGTGTGTGTGTGTTTTGTGTGTGTGTGTTTGTGTGTGTGTGTTTTGTGTGTGTGTGCGTGTGTGTTAGCGTTACTGGGTCACTCGGTTAACGTTAAAAGCTGTCAGTAAAAAAAAAAACGAAGAAAAACAGTAAACATTCAAACACTTTCTGGTAATATTCTCAGTGGTTATAATGAGAACCGGTCTTGAGTGAGAGAGAGAGAGAGAGAGAGAGAGAGAGACAGGAAGAGCAACATAGGTAGATATCAGAGAGAGAAAAAGAAAATACGAAGAAAGCAGTAAGAAGGGCGAAAGAAAAAATGAAAGAAAACAAAAGATTAACAAAATTAAACTCTCCAGGTGCTTGATCTGAGACAAATTGTTACAAACGCCATTAAATATGTGGGATTAGCTTACTCACATTAGGAACAATTCAATGAAACTTGGAACCTTCCCTTCCCTTTCCTCCCCCCCCCAAAAAAAAAATCCCATATAAATCTGTTTTTCTATCTTTCTTTCTCTCGTTTTTTCTCATTTTTGTTCTTTTCCTCAGTTATTGTTTTTCTTTTCTCTGATTTTTCCTTCTCTATTTTTTCCTTCTTTCTCTCTATCTCTGTGTTTTTTCTTCACTTTTTCTGCCTCTCCTCGTTCTTCTCCTTTCATCATTTATTCTATTTCTCTCTTGTTTGTTTTTTATATTTCATTTTTACGACGTTCAATATTTTTCTCCCTTTCTTTTTATTCTTTCTCCTCTTCCCTCTATCTTGCGCCTGTTAATTTTGTTTTCTCTCCAGTTATCAATTCTCTAACTCATTTTTTGCCTCTTGTCTCCATCCTGTCTTCCTTCTCGTTCCACCAAATCTTCCTCCTCTTCCTCATACTGCTCTTGCCGCTGATCTTCCTCCTCCTCTTACATTTTCTGTTTCTCCTCCTGCTCCATCATCTGTTTCTCCCCCTCTTATTCTATCTTCCGTTTCTCCTCCTCCTCCGTACACAAGCCTCAACGCCTCCGTCAGCTGGTGGTAGGTCTCTGCAATTTCTCGTCCTGAAACACACGACAAATATCCACGGAGCCTCATCGTAGCGACCACCACTAGCGCCCTGAAGTCCCTCTCCCCCTCTCTAACCCTCTCCCTAGCCCTTTCCCCTCTCTAACACTCTCCCTAGCCCTCTCCCCTCTCTAACCCTCTCCCTAGCCCTCTCCCCTCTCCCCCATCAGTCTAGCCCTCAATACTAGCCCCTCTTACTTCCTCAGCACTCTCCATAACCCTCTCCAAAACCTCTCTATAGATATGACTTGTCCCTCTCTCCATCCTCACTCTAGCCCTTTCCCCAGCCCTTACTCTAACCCCTCTTCTCAGGCCTCACTTTCTCCTGTAGCCCTTCTCTCACTCCTCATTTTACCCCTTTTCCACGGCCCTGTTTCCCCTTCACTCAGCCCTTTCTTTCCCTTATCCCTCTCACTTCCTTTCCTTAGTCCTTAACCCAGGTCGCCTCTCTCTCTCTCTCTCTCTCTCTCTCTCTCTCTCTCTCTCTCTCTCTCTCTCTTTACAGTTCCTCCAGCCCTTTTCACCCTTAACCTCTTCGTAGTCTTCTCCTCGCCCTCTCTGGGTCTTGCTAATCTCGAGCTTTTGATAGATTTAAGAGTAAAGAATAACCCCTCTAACAGGCCTCGTGTCTAGTCGTTGTTTATTGAGTATTATGTAGATTCTGGTCGTGCGTAGTGAGGGTGGACATCAAACTACAATGGCACATCGACTTGGTTCACTTTCAGCTGACCGTCGCTCCTCTGTTCAAGGTTTTTTTTTTTATTTTACTGTACTAAACTATACGACGTAACCTAATGCAGCGTTTGACACGAGTTGTACATCATTATGTTCCCTCTATGTAAAGATAAAAGACTTTTTTTAGCGGATTATTGCCGACCAGAGGTGTGCTGTGGCTGAGTAGATACAATTCTCGCTTCATATTCCTAGGATTATTGGCTTGCACTTAGTGGATTCCCAGTTCACCCATCTGTGAATTGGTACCTAACTTTGCATCTGGGGAAAGTGGGTGATTTTTTAGTATACAGTGCCGGCCATGATGGTTCTTTCGTGCTAAAAAAAAACAGGATTAGTTATTAGTGTGTTGTATCCGTGCTGTTATTTTTACCCCCAGTGAATATTTTGAACATAGAGAGAATAAGACAATAAATGAATATATAAAACACAATACACATATGAAGAAGAATCGTGAGTTCTGTGTTTAGTTCTCTCGTGTGTTCAGAGTCATGTAGCGTAGGAGACCGTCCAGTTGTACCCGGTAAAGTTCCCTTGTAAAGTTTAGGGCAAAGTTAAAAAATATTAAGTTAATAATTATGCTATTTATTTATATTTTACAGTGTGATTATTTATATGATAGTTCTTATTTACAGTCAAGTTTAAATTTAAAAAAATATATAAAAATGTATATAAATTATCACTTTATCGAAATTTTATCTAAATTACCTGATATATTAATTTATTTATCGCCGGAAGCTTTTAGTTCGGTGGTCTGTGTGTGGGGGTTTTATTTTACCAGTATATCAATTACTAGTGTTTATTCCTACTGTAGCGGCAGAAGTTCATGAGAGACCTTTAATGGCTCAATTTGTCGGCTTATTTGTCTCGTATTTTTCTGTCAATAGTTCAGAATTAGTAGACCGAGTACTTTATATCGATGACTGCACCTTCGACTATGACAATTTATTTTTGTATTATTATGTTTTCATTTCTTTTTTTGTGTGTGTTTAGTCTCTCTCTCTCTCTCTCTCTCTCTCTCTCTCTCTCTCTCTCTCTCTCTCTCTCTCAATTATTCCACACGTCTCACTCTTAACACTTTACCTCTTCCTTCCCCTCCAACCGTACTTTTCCTTTCACTTCTTTCCTGCTCTCTGCATCCCACACACACACACACACACACACACACACATCAACAAGGAACACAACTTTTTATGACAGTTACCCCTTCCAAAAAAAATATATTGTTTTCTTTCTCTAATAGGAGGGCCAACAGGGGAGGAATGGTAGGACAATGGGAGGGAAGGGGTGGGGTAAAGGAAGGGAGGGGTATGAGAGAGAGAGAGGAAGGGAAGGGAAGGGAGTTGGTGCCGTCAGGTTATTCCATCTTTTCAACATTGAATTTTGACAATTTTTTTCCTAACTATTGAAGAGATTTATCGAACAAAGCAATTCAACTCAGTCTGCACCGGAATCAATGATCATTTGCATCTCTTGGCCATCAGACTCCTTCCTTCCACGATAAGTCTTTTTCTTTAGCGATTTTGTTCACTTTTTTGCAAAATGTACAAAAGGCAAAAAGAAAATTAGTTGGAGAGGAAGAAATAATTTAGAGTTTGGCTGGTGGCGAGATAGTTCCCCAGACAGACAGACAGACAGACCCTCCTACCCTCCCACCCACCCTCTCACCTGGCCACCCACCTACCCTCCCACCCACCTACCCTCCCTCCCACCCACCTACCCTCCCTCCCACCCACCCCTACCC
>CAUDMG010003895.1:0-142316 GCA_958450375.1 Homarus gammarus | reverse complement strand
TAGGGAGGTGGAGGTGCTATAGGGAGGTGGAGGTGCTATAAGGAGGTGGAGGTGCTATAGGGAGGGAGGTGCTATAGGGAGGGAGGTGCCATAGGGTGGTGGAGGTGCTGTAGGGAGGTGGAGGTGCTATAGGGAGGTGGACGTGCTATAGGGAGGTGGCGGTGCTATAGGGAGGGAGGTGCTATAGGGAGGGAGATGCTATAGGGAAGGAGGTGCTATAGGGAGGTGGAGGTGCTATAGGGATGGAGGTGCTATAGGGAGGGAGGTGCAATAGGAAGGGAGGTGCTATAGGGAGGTGGAGGTGCTATAGGGAGGTGGAGGTGCTATAGGGAAGGAGGTGCTATAGGAAGGGAGGTGCTATAGGGAGGGAGGTGCTATAGGGAGGGAGGTGCTAGAGGGAGGTGGAGGTGCTATAGGGAGGGAGGTGCAATAGAGAGGGAGATGCTATAGAGAGGTGGAGGTGCTATAGGGAGGTGAAGGTGCTATAGGGTGGCGGAGGTGCTATAGGGTGGCGGAGGTGCTATAGGGAGGGAGGTGCTATAGGGAGGTGGAGGTGCGATATGGAGGGAGGTGCTATAAGGAGGTGGAGGTGCTATTGGGAAGGAGGTGCTATAGGGAGGTGGAACAGCTATAGGGAGGTGGAGGTGCTATAGGGATGGAGATGCTATAGGGAGGTGGAGGTGCAATAGGGAGGTGGAGGAGCTATAGGGAGGTGGAGGTGCTATAGAGGGAGGTGCTATAGAGAGGGAGGTGATATAGGGAGGGAGGTGCTATAGGGAGGGAGGTGCTATAGGGAGGTGGAGGTGCGATATGGAGGGAGGTGCTAAAGGGAGGTGGAGGTACTATAGGGAAGGAGGTGCTATAGGGAGGTGGAGGTAGTATAGGGAGGTGAAGGTGCTATAAGGATGGAGGTGCTATAGGGAGGTGGAGGAGCTATAGGGAAGTGGAGGTGCTATAGGGATGGAGGTGCTATAGGGAGGTGGAGGTGCAATAGGGAGGTGGAGGAGCTATAGGGAGGTGGAGGTGCTATAGGGAGGGAGGTGATATAGAGAGGTAGGTGCTATAGGGAGGTGGAGGTGCTATAGGGTGGGAGGTACTATAGGGAGGGAGGTGCTATAGGGAGGTGGAGGTGCTATAGGGAGGTGGAGGTGCTATAGGGAGGTGGAGATGCTATAGGTAGGTGGAGGTGCAAAAGGGAGGGAGGTGCTATAGGGAGGGAGGTGCTATAAGGAGGTGGTGCTATAGGGAGGGAGGTGCCATAGGGATGTGGAGGTGCTGTAGGGAGGTGGAGGTGCTATAGGGTGGCGGAGGTGCTATAGGGAGGGAGGTGCTATAGGGAGGTGGAGGAGCGATATGGAGGGAGGTGCTATAGGGAGGGAGTGCTGGAGGTGCTATAGGGAGGGAGGTGCTATAGGGAGGGAGGTGCTATAGGGAGGGAGGTGCAATAGGGAGGGAGATGCTATTGAGAGGTGGAGGTGCTATAGGGAGGTGAAGGTGCTATAGGGTGGCGGAGGTGCTATAGGGTGGCGGAGGTGCTATAGGGAGGGAGGTGCTATAGGGAGGTGGAGGTGCGATATGGTTTGAGGTGCTATAGGGAGGTGGAGGTGCTATAGGGAAGGAGGTGCTATAGGGAGGTGGAGGAGCTACAGGGAGGTGGAGGTGCTATAGGGATGGAGGTGCTATTGGGAGGTGGAGGTGCAATAAGGGGGTGGAGGAGCTATAGGGAGGTGGAGGTGCTATAGGGAGGGAGGTGCTATAGAGAGGGAGGTGATATAGGGAGGGAGGTGCTATAGGGAGGGAGGTGCTATAGGGAGGTGGAGGTGCGATATGGAGGGAGGTGCTATAGGGAAGTGGAGGTACTATAGGGAAGGACGTGCTATAGGGAGGTGGAGGTAGTATAGGGAGGTGCAGGTGCTATAAGGATGGAGGTGCTATAGGGAGGTGGACGTGCAATAGGGAGGTGGAGGGGCGATAGGGAGGTGGAGGTGCTATAGGGAGGGAGGTGATATAGAGAGGTAGGTGCTATAGGGAGGTGGAGGTGCTATAGGGAGGAAAGTGCTATAGGGAGGGAGGTGCTATAGGGAGAGAGGTGGAGGTGCTATAGGGAGGGAGGTGCTATAGGGAGGGAGGTGCTATAGGGAGGTGGAGGTGCTATAGGGAGGGAGGTGCTATAGGGAGGGAGGTGCTATAGAGAGGTGGAGGTGCTATAGGGAGGTGGAGGTGCAATAGAGAGGTGGAGATGTTATAGGGAGGTGGAGGTGCTCTAGGGAGTTAAAGGTGCTATAGGGATGGAGGTGCTATAGGGAGGTAGAGGTGCTATAGGGAGGTGGAGGTGCTATAGGGAGGGAGGTGCTATAGGGAGGTGGAGGTGCTATATGGAGTTGGAGGAGCTATAGGGAGGTGGAGGTGCTATAGGGAGGGAGGTACTATAGGGAGGTGGAGGTGCTATAGGGAGGTGGAGGTGCTATAGGGAGGTGGAGGTGCTATAGGTAAGTGGAGGTGCAAAAGGGAGGGAGGTGCTATAGGGAGGGAGGTGCTATAGGGAGGTGGTGCTATAGGGAGGGAAATGCGATAGGGAGGTGGAAGTGCTATAGGGTGGTGGAGGCGCTATAGGGTGGTGGAGGTGATACAGGGAAGTGGGGTGCTATAGGGAGGTGGCGGTGCAATAGGGAGGTGGGGGTGCTATAGGGATGTGGAGTTGCAATAGGGATGTGGAGGTGAAATAGGGAGGTGGAGGTCCTATACGGAGGGAGGTGCTATAGGTAGGTGGAGGTGCAATAGGGAGGTGGAGGTGCTATAGGGAGGTGGAGGAGCTATAGGGAGGTGGAGGTGCTATAGGGAGGTGGAGGTGCTATAAGGAGGTGGAGGTGCTATAGGGATGGAGGTGCTATAGGGAGGGAGGTGCCATAGGGAGGTGGAGGTGCTATAGGGAGGTGGAGGTGCTATAGGGAGGTGGAGGTGCTATAGGGAGGGAGGTGCTATAGGGAGGGTGATGCTATAGGGAGGGAGGTGCTATAGGGAGGTGGAGGTGCTATAGGGAGGTGGAGGTGCTATAGGGAGGGAGGTGCTATAGGGAGGGAGATGCTATAGGTAGGTGGTGCTATAGGGAGGGAGGTGTATAGGGAGGTGGAGGTGCAATAGGGAGGTGGAGGTGAAATAGGGAAGTGGAGGTGCTATAGGGAGGGAGGTGCTATAGGGAGGTAGAGGTGCTATACGGAGGTGGAGGTGCTATAGGGAGGGAGGTGCTATAGGGAGATGGATGTGCTATAGGGAGGTGGAGGTGCTATAGGGAGGGAGGTGCTATAGGGAGGTGGAGGTGCAATAGGGAGGTGGAGGAGCTATAGGGAGGTGGAGGTGCTATAGGGAGGGCGGTGCTATAGGGAGGGAGGTGCTATAGGGAGGTGGAGGTGCTATAGGGAGGGAGGTGCTATTGGGAGGGAGGTGCTATAGAGAGGTGGAGGTGCTATAGGGAGGTGGAGGTGCAATAGAGAGGTGGAGATGTTATAGGGAGGTGGAGGTGCTCTAGGGAGTTGAAGGTGCTATAGGGATGGAGGTGCTATAGGGAGGTAGAGGTGCTATAGGGAGGTGGAGGTGCTATAGGGAGGGAGGTGCTATAGGGAGGTGGAGGTGCTATATGGAGGTGCAGGAGCTATAGGGAGGTGGAGGTGCTATAGGGAGGGAGGGACTATAGGGAGGGAGGTGCTATAGGGAGGTGGAGGTGCAATAGGGAGGTGGAGGTGCTATAGGGAGGTGGAGGTGCTATAGGTAGGTGGAGGTGCAAAAGGGAGGGAGGTGCTATAGTGTAATAGGCCCCTGTCTCATCAACAGAACGTATTATATAAATGGGTCAATACATCTGATATTATATTCAGATTCACCACCCTGTAACTTTCCACTGTCTCTGAGTAAGACATGAGATGGACACGTGAGCGGGCAACTTACCCAAGAGGGCGAGACCCATAGCTCAGCATTTCTGTAAGCACGCACTGCGATGCCCCCAAGCTTCAGTAGCTCACCTCAACTCATATCGTAAGGACGTGACCTAACGTTTATCATACATAAACGCCGTCCCCTTCTCATTCACTCCTAGACAGTGAGACTTACGGTTGATATACACTCAGGAATTATATCTACAACCGTTTATAATAAAACAAAGGAACTACTGTTTGGGTTTCGTTACTTAAAACCCAAATATAAATATGTGTGAACGGACTGGTTAATTGGACAAGCAGCCGATTCAATAGGGAGGGAGGTGCTATAGGGAGGTGGTGCTATAGGGAGGGAAGTGCTATAGGGAGGTGGAAGTGCTTTAGGGTGGTGGAGGTGCTATAGGGTGGTGGAGGTGATATAGGGAAGTTTGGTGCTATAGGGAGGTGGAGGTGCAATAGGGAGGTGGAGGTGCTATAGGGATGTGGAGTTGCAATAGGGAGGTGGAGGTGAAATAGGGAGGTGGAGGTCCTATACGGAGGGAGGTGCTATAGGTAGGTGGAGGTGCAATAGGGAGGTGGAGGTGCTATAGGGAGGTGGAGGAGCTAGAGGGAGGTGGAGGTGCTATAGGGAGGTGGAGGTGCTATAATGAGGTGGAGGTGGTATAGGGAGGGAGGTGCTATAGGGAGGAAGGTGCCATAGGGAGGTGGAGGTGCTGTAGGGAGGTGGAAGTGCTATAGGGAGGTGGAGGTGCTATAGGGAGGTGGAGGTGCTATAGGGAGGGAGGTGCTATAGGGAGGGAGATGCTATAGGGAGGGAGGTGCTATAGGGAGGTGGAGGTGCTATAGGGAGGTGGAGGTGCTATAGGGAGGGAGGTGCTATAGGGAGGGAGATGCTATAGGGACGGAGGTGCTATAGGTAGGTGGTGCTATAGGGAGGGAGGTGTATAGGGAGGTGGAGGTGCAATAGGGAGGTGGAGGTGAAATAGGGAGGTGGAGGTGCTATAGGGAGGGAGGTGCTATAGGGAGGTAGAGGTGCAATACGGAGGTGGAGGTGCTATAGGGAGGGAGGTGCTATAGGGAGATGGATGTGCTATAGGGAGGTGGAGGTGCTATAAGGAGGGAGGTGCTATAGGGAGATGGATGTGCTATAGGGAGGTGGAGGTGCTATAGGGAGGGAGATGCTATAGGGAGGTGGAGGTGCTATAGGGAGGTGGAGGTGCTATAGAGAGGTGGAGGTGCTATAGGGAGGTGGAGGTACTATAGGGAGGTGGAGGTGCTATAGGGAAGGAGGTGCTATAGGTAGGTGGTGCAATAGGGAGGGAGGTGTATAGGGAGGTGGAGGTGCAATAGGGAGGTGGAGGTGAAATAGGGAGGTGGAGGTGCTATAGGGAGGGAGGTGCTATAGGGAGGTAGAGGTGCAATACGGAGGTGGAGGTGCTATAGGGAGGGAGGTGCTATAGGGAGATGGATGTGCTATAGGGAGGTGGAGGTGCTATAAGGAGGGAGGTGCTATAGGGAGATGGATGTGCTATAGGGAGGTGGAGGTGCTATAGGGAGGGAGGTGCTATAGGGAGGTGGAGGTGCTATAGGGAGGTGGAGGTGCTATAGAGAGGTGGAGGTGCTATAGGGAGGTGGAGGTACTATAGGGAGGTGGAGGTGCTATAGGGAAGGAGGTGCTATAGGGAGGTGGAGGTGCAAGAGGGAGGTGGAGGAGCTATAGGGAGGTGGAGGTGCTATAGGGAGGGAGGTGCTGTAGAGGGAGGTGCTATAGGGAGGGAAGTGCAATAGGCAGGGAAATGCTATACGGAGGGAAGTGCTATAGGGAGGGAGGTGCTATAGGGAGGTGGAGGTGCTATAGGGAGGTGGGGGTGCTATAGGGAGGGAGTGCTATAGGGAGGGAGGTGCTATAAGGAGGGAGGTGCGATAGGGAGATGGATGTGCTATAGGGAGGTGGAGGTGCTATAGGGAGGGAGGTGCTATAGGGAGGTGGAGGTGCTATAGGGAGGTGGAGGTGCTATAGAGAGGTGGAGGTGCTATAGGGAGGTGGAGGTACTATAGGGAGGTGGAGGTGCTATAGGGAAGGAGGTGCTATAGGGAGGTGGAGGTGCAAGAGGGAGGTGGAGGAGCTATAGGGAGGTGGAGGTGCTATAGGGAGTGAGGTGCTATATAGGGAGGTGCTATAGGGAGGGAAGTGCAATAGGCAGGGAAATGCTATACGGAGGGAAGTGCTATAGGGAGGGAGGTGCTATAGGGAGGTGGAGGTGCTATAGGGAGGTGGGGGTGCTATAGGGAGGGAGGTGCTATAGGGAGGTGGAGGTGCTATAAGGAGGGAGGTGCGATAGGGAGATGGATGTGCTATAGGGAGGTGGAGGTGCTATAGGGAGGGAGGTGCTATAGGGAGGTGGAGGTGCTATAGGGAGGTGGAGGTGCTATAGAGAGGTGGAGGTTCTATAGGGAGGTGGAGGTACTATAGGGAGGTGGAGGTGCTATAGGGAAGGAGGTGCTATAGGGAGGTGGAGGTGCAAGAGGGAGGTGGAGGAGCTATAGGGAGGTGGAGGTGCTATAGGGAGGGAGGTGCTATAGTGGGAGGTGCTATAGGGAGGGAAGTGCAATAGGCAGGAAATGCTATACGGAGGGAAGTGCTATAGGGAGGGAGGTGCTATAGGGAGGTGGAGGTGCTATAGGGAGGTGGGGGTGCTATAGGGAGGGAGGTGCTATAGGGAGGGAGGTGCTATACGGAGGGAGGTGCTATAGGGGTGGAGGTGCTATAGGGACGTGGAGGTGCTATAGGGAGGTGGAGGTGCTATAGTGAGGGAGGTGCTATAGAGAGGGAGGTGCTATAGGGAGGTGGAGGTGCTATAGGGAGGGAGGTGCTATAGGGAGGTGGAGGTGCTATATGGAGGTGGAGGTGCTATAGGGAGGTGGAGGTGCTATAGGGAGGTAGGTGCTATAGGGAGGGTGGTGCTATAGGGAGGTGGAGGTGCTATAGGGTGGGAAGTGCTATATGGAGGGGGAGGTGCTATATGGAGTTGGAGGTGCTATAGGGAGGGAGGTGCTATAGGGAGGGAGGTGCTATAGGGAGGGAGGTGTTATAGGGAGGTGGAGGTGCTATAGAGAGGTGGAGGTGCTATAGGGAGGTGGAGGTACTATAGGGAGGTGGAGGTGCTATAGGGAAGGAGGTGCTATAGGGAGGTGGAGGTGCAAGAGGGAGGTGGAGGAGCTATAGGGAGGTGGAGGTGCTATAGGGAGGGAGGTGCTGTAGAGGGAGGTGCTATAGGGAGGGAAGTGCAATAGGCAGGGAAATGCTATACGGAGGGAAGTGCTATAGGGAGGGAGGTGCTATAGGGAGGTGGAGGTGCTATAGGGAGGTGGGGGTGCTATAGGGAGGGAGGTGCTATAGGGAGGGAGGTGCTATAAGGAGGGAGGTGCGATAGGGAGATGGATGTGCTATAGGGAGGTGGAGGTGCTATAGGGAGGGAGGTGCTATAGGGAGGTGGAGGTGCTATAGGGAGGTGGAGGTGCTATAGAGAGGTGGAGGTGCTATAGGGAGGTGGAGGTACTATAGGGAGGTGGAGGTGCTATAGGGAAGGAGGTGCTATAGGGAGGTGGAGGTGCAAGAGGGAGGTGGAGGAGCTATAGGGAGGTGGAGGTGCTATAGGGAGGGAGGTGCTATAGAGGGAGGTGCTATAGGGAGGGAAGTGCAATAGGCAGGGAAATGCTATACGGAGGGAAGTGCTATAGGGAGGGAGGTGCTATAGGGAGGTGGAGGTGCTATAGGGAGGTGGGGGTGCTATAGGGAGGGAGGTGCTATAGGGAGGGAGGTGCTATAAGGAGGGAGGTGCGATAGGGAGATGGATGTGCTATAGGGAGGTGGAGGTGCTATAGGGAGGGAGGTGCTATAGGGAGGTGGAGGTGCTATAGGGAGGTGGAGGTGCTATAGAGAGGTGGAGGTTCTATAGGGAGGTGGAGGTACTATAGGGAGGTGGAGGTGCTATAGGGAAGGAGGTGCTATAGGGAGGTGGAGGTGCAAGAGGGAGGTGGAGGAGCTATAGGGAGGTGGAGGTGCTATAGGGAGGGAGGTGCTATAGTGGGAGGTGCTATAGGGAGGGAAGTGCAATAGGCAGGGAAATGCTATACGGAGGGAAGTGCTATAGGGAGGGAGGTGCTATAGGGAGGTGGAGGTGCTATAGGGAGGTGGGGGTGCTATAGGGAGGGAGGTGCTATAGGGAGGGAGGTGCTATAGGGAGGGAGGTGCTATAGGGGTGGAGGTGCTATAGGGAGGTGGAGGTGCTATAGGGAGGTGGAGGTGCTATAGTGAGGGAGGTGCTATAGAGAGGGAGGTGCTATAGGTAGGTGGAGGTGCTATAGGGAGGGAGGTGCTATAGGGAGGTGGAGGTGCTATATGGAGGTGGAGGTGCTATAGGGAGGTGGAGGTGCTATAGGGAGGTAGGTGCTATAGGGAGGGTGGTGCTATAGGGAGGTGGAGGTGCTATAGGGTGGGAAGTGCTATATGGAGGGGGAGGTGCTATATGGAGTTGGAGGTGCTATAGGGAGGGAGGTGCTATAGGGAGGGAGGTGCTATAGGGAGGGAGGTGCTATAGGGAGGTGGAGGTGCTATAGGGTCGGGAGGTGCTATAGGGAGGTAGAGGTGCGATAGGGAGGTGGAGGTGCTATAGAGTCAGGAGGTGCTATAGGGTCGGGAGGTGCTATAGGGAGGTAGAGGTGCGATAGGGAGGTGGAGGTGCTATAGGTAGGTGGAGGTGCAAAAGGGAGGGAGGTGCTATAGGGAGGGACGTGCTATAGGGAGGGAGGTGCGATAGGTAGGTAGTGCTATAGGGAGGTGCTTAAGGAGGTAGAGGTGCTATAGGGAGGCGGAGGTGCTATAGGGAGGTCGAGGTGCTATAGGGAGGTGGAGGTGCTATAGGGAGGGAGGTGCTATAGAGAGGTGGAGGTGCAATAGGGAGGTTGAGGTGCTATAGGGAGGTAGAGGTGCTATAGGGAGGTGGAGGTGCTATAGGGAGGGAGGTGCTATAGGGAGGTAGAGGTGCTATAGGGAGGTGGAGGTGGTATAGGCAGGGAAGTGCTATAGGGAGGTGGAAGTACTATAGGGATGTGGAGGTGCTATAGGGATGAAGGTGCTATAGGGAGGTGGAGGTGCTATAGGGAGGGAGGTGCTATAGGGAGGGAGGTGCTAAAGGGAGGGAGGTGCTATAGGGAGGTGGAGGTGCTATAGGGAGGTGGAGGTGCTATAGGGGGGGAGGTGCTATAGGGGGGAGGTGCTATAGGAAGGGAGGTGCTATAGGGAGGGAGCTACTATAGGAAGGGAGGTGCTATAGGGAGGGAGGTGCTAGAGGGAGGTGGTGGTGCTATAGGGAGGGAGGTGCAATAGGGAGGGAGGTGCAATAGGGAGGGAGATGCTATAGAGAGGTGGAGGTGCTATAGGGAGGTGAAGGTGCTATAGGGTGGCGGAGGTGCTATAGGGAGGGAGGTGCTATAGGGAGGTGGAGGTGCGATATGGAGGGAGGTGCTATAGGGAGGTGGAGATGCTATAGGGAGGGAGGTGCTATAGGGAGGTGGAGGAGCTATAGGGAGGTGGAGGTTCTATAGGGATGGAGGTGCTATAGGGAGGTGGAGATGCTATAGAGAGGGAGGTACAATAGGGAGGTGGAGGAGCTATAGGGAGGTGGAGGTGCTATAGGGAGGGAGGTGCTATAGAGGGAGATGCTATAGGGAGGGAGGTGCTATAGGGAGGGAGGTGCTATAGGGAGGTGGAGGTGCGATATGGAGGGAGGTGCTATAGGGAGGTGGATGTACTATAGGGAAGGAGGTGCTATAGGGAGGTGCAGGTGCTATGGGGAGGTAGAGGTGCTATAGGGATGGAGGTGCTATAGGGAGGTGGACGTGCAATAGGGAGGTGGAGGAGCTATAGGGAGGTGGAGGTGCTATAGGGAGGAAGGTGATATAGAGAGGTAGGTGCTATAGGGAGGTGGAGGTGCTATAGGGAGGGAGGTGCTATAGGGAGGGAGGTGCTATAGGGAGGTGGAGGTGCTATAGGGAGGGAGGTGCTATAGGGAGGGAGGTGCTATAGAGAGGTGGAGGTGCTATAGGGAGGTGGAGGTGCTATAGGGAGGTGGAGGTGGAGGTGCTATAGGGAGGTGGAGGTGCTATTGGGAGGTTGTGGTGCTATAGGGATGGAGGTGCTATAGGGAGGTTGAGGTGCTATAGGGAGGTGGAGGTGCTATAGGGAGGTGGAGGTTCTATAGGGAGGGAGGTGCTATAGGGAGGGAGGTGCTATAGGGAGGTGGAGGTGCTATAGAGTGAGAGGTGCTATTGGGAGATGGAGGTGCTATAGGGAAGTAGAGGTGCTATAGGGAGGTGGAGGTGCTATAGGGATGGAGGTGCTATAGGGAGGTGGAGGTGCTATAGGGAGGTGGAGGTGCTATAGGGATGGAGGTGCTATAGGGAGGTGGAGGTGTTATAGGGAGGTGGAGGTGCTATAGGGATGGAGGTGCTATAAAGAGGTGGAGGAGCTATAGGGAGGTGGAGGTGCTATAGGGAGGGAGGTACAATAGGAAGGGTGGTGCTATAGGGAGGTGGAGGTGCTATAGGGAGGTGGAGGTGCTATAGGGTGGTGGAGGTGCTATAGGTAGGTGGAGGTGCAAAAGGGAGGGAGGTGCTATAGGGAAAGAGGTGCTATAGGGAGGTGGTGTTATAGGGAGGGAGGTGCTATAGGGAGGTGGTGCAATAGGGAGGGAGGTGCTATAGGGAGGTGGAAGTGCTATAGGGAGGTGGAGGTGCAATAGGGAGGAAGAGGTGCTATAGGGAGGTGGAGTTGCAATAGGGAGGTGGAGGTCCTATACGGAGGGAGGTGCTATAGGTAGGTGGAGGTGCTATAGAGAGAGAGGTGCTATTGGGAGATGGAGGTGCTATAGGGAAGTAGAGGTGCTATAGGGAGGTGGAGGTGCTATAGGGAAGGAGGTGCTATAGGGAGGTGGAGGTGCTATAGGGATGGAGGTGCTATAGGGTGGTGGAGGTGCAATAGGGAGGTGGAGGTGCTATAGGGAGGTGGTGGTGCCATAGGGAGGGAGGTGCTATAGGGAGGTGGAGGTGCTATAAAGAGGTGGAGGAGCTATAGGGAGGTGGAGGTGCTATGGGGAGGGAGGTACTATAGGAAAAGAGGTGCTATAGGGAGGTGGAGGTGCAATAGGGAGGTGGAGGTGCTATAGGGTGGTAGAGGTGCTATAGGTAGGTGGAGGTGCAAAAGGGAGGGAGGTGCTATAGGGAAAGAGGTGCTATAGGGATGTGGTGTTATAGGGAGGGAGGTGCTATAGGGAGGTGGAACTATAGAGAGGTAGGTGCTATAGGGAGGTGGAGGTGCTATAGGGAGGGAGGTGCTATAGGGAGGGAGGTGCTATAGGGAGGTGGAGGTGCTATAGGGAGGGAGGTGCTATAGGGAGGGAGGTGCTATAGAGAGGTGGAGGTGCTATAGGGAGGTGGAGGTGCAATAGAGAGGCGGAGATGCTATAGGGAGGTGGAGGTGCTCTAGGGAGGTGAAGGTGCTATAGGGATGGAGGTGCTATAGGGAGGTAGAGGTGCTATAGGGAGGTGGAGGTGCTATAGGGAGGTGGAGGTTCTATAGGGAGGGAGGTGCTATAGGGAGGGAGGTGCTATAGGGAGGTGGAGGTGCTATAGAGTGAGAGGTGCTATTGGGAGATGGAGGTGCTATAGGGAAGTAGAGGTGCTATAGGGAGGTGGAGGTGCTATAGGGAAGGAGGTGCTATAGGGAGGTGGAGGTGCTATAGGGAGGTGGAGGTGCTATAGGGAAGGAGGTGCTATAGGGAGGTGGAGGTGTTATAGGGAGGTGGAGGTGCTATAGGGATGGAGGTGCTATAAAGAGGTGGAGGAGCTATAGGGAGGTGGAGGTGCTATAGGGAGGGAGGTACAATAGGAAGGGTGGTGCTATAGGGAGGTGGAGGTGCTATAGGGAGGTGGAGGTGCTATAGGGTGGTGGAGGTGCTATAGGTAGGTGGAGGTGCAAAAGGGAGGGAGGTGCTATAGGGAAAGAGGTGCTATAGGGAGGTGGTGTTATAGGGAGGGAGGTGCTATAGGGAGGTGGTGCAATAGGGAGGGAGGTGCTATAGGGAGGTGGAAGTGCTATAGGGAGGTGGAGGTGCAATAGGGAGGAAGAGGTGCTATAGGGAGGTGGAGTTGCAATAGGGAGGTGGAGGTCCTATACGGAGGGAGGTGCTATAGGTAGGTGGAGGTGCTATAGAGAGAGAGGTGCTATTGGGAGATGGAGGTGCTATAGGGAAGTAGAGGTGCTATAGGGAGGTGGAGGTGCTATAGGGAAGGAGGTGCTATAGGGAGGTGGAGGTGCTATAGGGATGGAGGTGCTATAGGGTGGTGGAGGTGCAATAGGGAGGTGGAGGTGCTATAGGGAGGTGGTGGTGCCATAGGGAGGGAGGTGCTATAGGGAGGTGGAGGTGCTATAAAGAGGTGGAGGAGCTATAGGGAGGTGGAGGTGCTATGGGGAGGGAGGTACTATAGGAAAAGAGGTGCTATAGGGAGGTGGAGGTGCAATAGGGAGGTGGAGGTGCTATAGGGTGGTAGAGGTGCTATAGGTAGGTGGAGGTGCAAAAGGGAGGGAGGTGCTATAGGGAAAGAGGTGCTATAGGGATGTGGTGTTATAGGGAGGGAGGTGCTATAGGGAGGTGGAACTATAGAGAGGGAGGTGCTATAGGGAGGTGGAGGTGCCATAGGGAGGTGGAGGTGCTATAGGGAGGTGGAGGTGCTATAGGGAGGTGTAGGTGCTATAGGGAGGTGGAGGTGCAATAGGGAGGAGGAGGTGCTATAGGGAGGTGGAGTTGCAATAGGGAGGTGGAGGTCCTATGCGGAGGGAGGTGCCATAGGTAGGTGGAGGAGGTATAGGGAGATGGAGGTGCTATAGGGAGGGAGGTACTATAGGGAGGGAGGTGCTATAGGGAGATGGAGGTGCTATAGGGAGGTGGAGGTGCTATATGGAGGGAGGTGCTATAGGGACGTGGAGGTGCTATAGGGAGGTGGAGATGCTATAGGGAGGTGGAGGGGCTATAGGGAGGTGGAGGTGCTATAAGGAGGTGGAGGTGCTATAGGGATGGAGGTGCTATAGCGACGTGGAGGTGCAATAGGGAGGTGGAGGAGCTATAGGGAGGTGGAGGTGCTATAGGGAGGGAGGTGCTATAGAGAGGGAGGTGCTATAGGGAGGGAAGTGCTATAGGGAGGGAAGTGCTATAGGGAGGTGGAGGTGCTATAGGGTGGTGGTGCTATAGGGAGGTGGAGGTGCTATAGGGAGGGAGGTACTATAGGGAGGGAGGTGCTATAGGGAGGTGGTGCTATAGGGAGGGAAGTGCTATAGGGAGGTGAAGGTGCTATAGGGTGGTGGTGCTATAGGGAGGTGGAGGTTCTATAGGGAGGTGGGGTGTTATAGGGAGGTGGATGTACAATAGGGAGGTGGAGGAGCTATAGGGAGGTGGAAGTGCTGTAGGGAGGGAGGTGCTATTGGGAGTTAGAGGTGCAATAGAGAGGTAGAGGTGCTATAGGGAGGTGGAGGTGCTGTAGGGAAGGAGGTGCTATAGGGAGGTGGAGGTGCTATAGGGAGGTGGAGGTGCTATAGGGATGGAGGTGCTATAGGGAGGTGGAGGTGCAATAGGGAGGTGGAGGTGTAATAGGGAGGTGGAGGTGCTACAGGGAGGGAGGTGCTATAGGGAGGTCGAGGTGCTATAAGGAGGTGGAGGTGCTATAGGGAGGTGGAGGTGCAATAGGGAGGGAGGTACTATAGGGAGGTGGAGGTGCTATAGGGAGGTGGAGGTGCTATAGGTTGGTGGAGGTGCAAAAGGGAGGGAGGTGCTATAGGGAGGGAGGTGCTATAGGGAGGTGGTGCTATAGGGAGGGAAGTGCTATAGGGAGGTGAAGGTGCTATAGGGTGGTGGTGCTATAGGGAGGTGGAGGTGCTATAGGGAGGTGGGGTGTTATAGGGAGGTGGATGTACAATAGGGAGGTGGAGGAGCTATAGGGAGGTGGAGTTGCAATAGGGAGGAGGAGGTGAAATAGGGAGGTGGAGGTCCTATACGGAGGGAGGTGCTATAGGTAGGTGGAGGTGCAATAGGGAGGTGGAGGTGCTATAGGGTGGTGGAGGAGCTATAGGGAGGGAGGTGCCATAGGGAGGTGGAGGTGCTGTAGGGAGGTGGAGGTGCTATAGGGAGGTGGAGGTGCTATAGGGAGGGAGGTGCTATAGGGAGGGAGGTGCTATAGGTAGGTGGTGCTATAGGGAGGGAGGTGCTATAGGGAGGTGGAGGTGCAATAGGGAGGTGGAGGTGCAATAGGGAGGTGGAGGTGAAATAGGGAGGTGGAGGTGCTATAGGGATGGAGGTGCTATAGGGAGGTAGAGGTGCTATAGGGAGGTGGAGGTGCTATAGGGAGGGAGGTGCTATAGGGAGATGGGGGTGCTATAGGGAGGTGGAGGTGCAATAGGGAGGGAGGTGCTATAGGGAGGTGGAGGTGCTATAGGGAGGTGGAGGTGCTATAGGGTGGTGGAGGTGCTAAAAGGAGGTGGAGGTGCTATAGGGATGGAGGTGCTATAGGGAGGTGGAGGTGCAATAGGGAGGTGGAGGAGCTATAGGGAGGTGGAGGTGCTATAGGGAGGGAGGTGCTATAGGGAGGGAGGTGCTATAGGGAGGGAGGTGCTATAGGGAGGTGGAGGTGCTATAGGGAGGGAGGTGCTATAGAGGGAGGTGCTATAGGGAGGGAGGTGCTATAGGGAGGTGGAGGTGCTATAGGGAGGTGGAGGTGCTATAGGGAGGGAGGTGCTATAGGGAGGGAGGTGCAATAGAGGTGTGGAGGTGCTAGAGGGAGGTGGAGGTGCTATAGAGAGGTGTAGGTGCTATAGGGAGGTGGAGGTGCTATAGGGAGGTGGAGGTGCTATAAGGAGGTGGAGGTGCTATAGGGATGGAGGTGCTATAGGGAGGGAGGTGGCTATAGGGAGGGAGGTGCTATAGGGAGGGAGGTGCTATAGGTAGGTGGTGCTATAGGGAGGGAGGTGCTATAGGGAGGTGGAGGTGCAATAGGGAGGTGGAGGTGAAATAGGGAGGTGGAGGTGCTATAGGGAGGGAGGTGCTATAGGGAGGTAGAGGTGCTATAGGGAGGTAGAGGTGCTATAGGGAGGTGGAGGTGCAATAGGGAGGGAGGTGCTATAGGGAGGTGGAGGTGCTATAGGGAGGTGGAGGTGCTAAAGGGAGGTGGAGGTGCTATAAGAAGGTGGAGGTGCTGTAGGGATGGAGGTGCTATAGGGAGATGGAGGAGCTATAGGGAGGTGGGGGTGCAAGAGGGAGGTGGAGGAGCTATAGGGAGGTGGAGGTGCTATAGGGAGGGAGGTGCTATAGGGAGGGAGGTGCTATAGGGAGGTGGAGGTGCTATAGGGAGGGAGGTGCTATAGGAAGGGATGTGCTATATGGAGGTGGAGGTGCTATAGGGAGGGAGGTGCTATAGGGAGGGAGGTGCTATAGGGAGGTGGAGGTGCTATAGGGTCGGGAGGTGCTATAGGGAGGTAGAGGTGCGATAGGGAGGTGGAGGTTCTATAGGTAGGTGGAGGTGCAAAAGGGAGGGAGGTGCTATAGGGAGGAAGGTGCTATAGGGAGGGAGGTGCTATAGGTAGGTGGTGCAACAGGGAGGTGCTATTGGGAGGTAGAGGTGCTATAGGGAGGCGGAGGTGCTATAGGGAGGTGGAGGTGCTATAGGGAGGTGGAGGTGCTATAGGGAGGGATGTGCTATAGGGAGGAGGAGGTGCAATAGGGAGGTGGAGGTGACATAGGGAGGTGGAGGTGCTATAGGGAGGGAGGTGCTGTAGGGAGGTGGAGGTGCTATAGGGAGGGAGGTGCTATAGGGAGGGAGGTGCTATAGGGAGGGAGGTGCTATAGGGAGGGAGGTGCTATAGGGAGGTGGAGGTGCTATAGGGAGGGGGGTGCAATAGGGAGGGAGATTCTATAGAGAGGTGGAGGTGCTATAGGGAGGTGAAGGTGCTATAGGGTGGCGGAGGTGCTATAGGGTGGCGGAGGTGCTATAGGGTGGCGGAGGTGCTATAGGGAGGGAGGTGCTATAGGGAGGTGGAGGTGCGATATGGAGGGAGGTGCTATAGGGAGGTGGAGGTACTATAGGGAAGGAGGTGCTATAGGGAGGTGGAGGAGCTATAGGGAGGTGGAGGTGCTATAGGGATGGAGGTGCTATAGGGAGGTGGAGGTGCAATAAGGAGGAGGAGGAGCTATAGGGAGGTGGAGGTGCTATAGGGAGGGAGGTGCTATAGAGAGGGAGGTGATATAGGGAGGGAGGTGCTATAGGGAGGGAGGTGCTATAGGGAGGTGGAGGTGCTATAGGGAGGGAGAAGCTATAGAGAGGTGGAGGTGCAATAGGGAGGTAGAGGTGCTATAGGGAGGTAGAGGTGCTATAGGGAGGTGGAGGTGCTATAGGGAGGGAGGTGCTATAGGGAGGTAGAGGTGCTATAGGGAGGTGGAGGTGGTATAGGAAGGGAGGTGCTATAGGGAGGTGGAGGTGCTATAGGGTGGTGGAGGTGCTATAGGAATGGAGGTGCTATAGGGAGGGAGGTGCTATAGGGATGGAGGTGCTATAGGGAGGTGGACGTGCAATAGGGAGGTGGTGGAGCTATAGGGAGGTGGAGGAGCTATAGAGAGGTGGAGGTGCTATACGGAGGGAGGTGCTATAGAGAGGTAGGTGCTATAGGGAGGTGGAGGTGCTATATGGAGGGAGGTGCTATAGGGAGGTGGAGGTACTATAGGGAGGTGGAGGTGCTATAGGGATGGAGGTGCTATAGGGAGGTGGACGTGCAATAGGGAGGTGGAGGAGCTATAGGGAGGTGGAGGAGCTATAGGGAGGTGGAGGTGCTATAGGGAGGGAGGTGCTATAGAGAGGTAGGTGCTATAGGGAGGTGGAGGTGCTATAGGGAGGGAAGTGCTATAGGGAGGGAGGTGCTATAGGGAGAGAGGTGGAGGTGCTATAGGGAGGGAGGTGCTATAGGGAGGTGGAGGTGCTATAGGGAGGGAGGTGCTATAGGGAGGGAGGTGCTATAGAGAGGTGGAGGTGCTATAGGGAGGTGGAGGTGCTATAGGGAGGTGGAGATGCTATAGGGAGGGAGGTGCTATAGGGATGTGGAGGTGCTATAGGGAGGGAGGTGCTATAGGGAGGTGGAGGTGCTATAGGGAGGTGGAGGTGGAGGTGCCGTAGGGAGGTGGAGGTGGAGGTGCTATATGGAGGTGGAGGTGCAATAGGGAGGTGGAGGTGCTATAGGGAGGTGGAGGTGCTATAGAGAGGGAGGTGCTATAGGGAGGTGGAGGTGCTATAGGGAGGGAGGTGCTATTGGGAGATGGAGGTGCTATAGGGAGGTAGAGGTGCTATAGGGAGGTGGAGGTGCTATAGGGAAGGAGGTGCTATATGGAGGTGGAGGTGCTATAGGGAGGTGGAGGTGCTATAGGGATGGAGGTGCTATACGGAGGTGGAGGTGCAATAGGGAGGTGTAGGTGCAATTGGGAGGTAAAGGTGCTATAGGGAGGGAGGTGCTATAGGGAGGTGGAGGTGCTATATGGAGGTGGAGTAGCTATAGGGAGGTGGAGGTGCTATAGGATGGAGGTACTATAGGGAGGGAGGTGCTATAGGGAGTTGGAGGTGCTATAGAGAGGTGGAGGTGCTATAGGGAGGTGGAGATGCTATAAGTAGGTGGAGGTGCAAAAGGGAGGGAGGTGCTATAGGGAGGGAGGTGCTATAGGGAGGTGGTGCTATAGGGAGGGAAGTGCTATAGGGAGGTGGATGTGCTATAGGGTGATGGAGGTGCTATAGGGAGGTGGAGGTGATATAGGGAGGTGGGGTGCTATAGGGAGGTGGAGGTGCAATAGGGAGGTGGAGGTGCTATAGGGATGTGGAGTTGCAATAGGGAGGTGGAAGTGAAATAGGGAGGTGGAGGTCCTATACGAAGGGAGGTGCTATAGGTAGGTGGAGGTGCAATAGGGAGGTGGAGGTGCTATAGGGAGGTGGAGGAGCTATAGGGAGGTGGAGGTGCTATAGGGAGGTGGTGATATAAGGTGGTGGAGGTGCTATAGGGAGGGAGGTGCTATAGGGAGGGAGGTGCCATAGGGAGGTGGAGGTGCTGTAGGGAGGTGGAGGTGCTATAGGGAGGTGGAGGTGCTATAGGGAGGTGGAGGTGTTATAGGGAGGGAGGTGCTATATGGAGGTGGAGGTGCTATTGGGAGGTGGAGGTGCTATAGGGAGGTGTAGGTGCTATAGGGAGGTGGAGGTGCTATAGGGAGGGAGATGCTATAGGGAGGGAGGTGCTATAGGGAGGTGGAGGTGCTATAGGGAGGTGGAGGTGCTATAGGGTGGGAGGTGCTAAAGGGAGGGAGATGCTATAGGGAGGGAGGTGCTATAGGTAGGTGGTGCTATAGGGAGGGAGGTGCTATAGGGAGGTGGAGGTGCAATAGGGAGGTGGAGGTGAAATAGGGAGGTGGAGGTGCTATAGGGAGGGAGGTGCTATAGGGAGGTAGAGGTGCTATAGGGAGGTGGAGGTGCTATAGGGAGGGAGGTGCTATAGGGAGATGGAGGTGCTATAGGGAGGTGGAGGTGCTATAGGGAGGGAGGTGCTATAGGGAGGTAGAGGTGCTATAGGGAGGTGGAGGTGGTATAGGCAGGGAAGTGCTATAGGGAGGTGGAAGTACTATAGGGATGTGGAGGTGCTATAGGGATGGAGGTGCTATAGGGAGGTGGAGGTGCTATAGGGAGGGAGGTGCTATAGGGAGGGAGGTGCTATAGGGAGGGAGGTGCTACAAGGAGGTGGAGCTGCTATAGGGAGGTGGAGGTGCTATAGGGAGGGAGGTGCTATAGGGAGGGAGGTGCAATAGGGAGGGACGTGCTATAGGGTGGCGGAGGTGCTATAGGGAGGGAGGTGCTATAGGGAGGTGGAGGTCCGATATGGAGGGAGGTGCTATAGGGAGGTGGAGGTGCTATAGGGAAGGTGGTGCTATAGGGAGGTGGAGGAGCTATAGGGAGGTAGAGGTGCTATAGGGATGGAGGTGCTATAGGGAAGTGGAGGTGCAATAGGGAGGTGGAGGAGCTATAGGGAGGTGGAGGTGCTATAGGGAGGGAGGTGCTATAGAGAGGGAGGTGATGTAGGGAGGGAGGTGCTATAGGGAGGGAGGTGCTATAGGGATGTGGGGGTGCGACATGGAGGGAGGTGCTATAGGGAGGTGGAGGTTCTATAGGGAAGGAGGTGCTATAGGGAGGTGGAGGTAGTTTAGGGAGGTGGAGGTGCTATAAGGATGGGGGTGCTATAGGGAGGTGGAGGAGCGATAGGGAAGTGGAGGTGCTATAGGGATGGAGGTGCTATAGGGAAGTGGAGGTGCAATAGGGAGGTGGAGGAGCTATAGGGAGGTGGAGGTGCTATAGGGAGGGAGGTGCTATAGAGGGAGGTGCTATAGGGAGGGAGGTGCTATAGGGAGGTGGAGGTGCGACATGGAGGGAGGTGCTATAGGGAGGTGGAGGTACTATAGGGAAGGAGGTGCTATAGGGAGTTGCAGGTGCTATGGGGAGGTGGAGGTGCTATAGGGATGGAGGTGCTATAGGGAGGTGGACGTCCAATAGGGAGGTGGAGGGAGTAGCTATAGGGAGGTGGAGGTGCTATAGGGAGGGAGGTGCTATAGGGAGGGAGGTGATATAGAGAGGTAGGTGCTATAGGGAGGTGGAGGTGCTATAGGGAGGGAAGTGCTATAGGGAGGAAGGTGCTATAGGAAGGTGGAGGTGCTATAGGGAGAGAGGTGCTATAGGGAGGGAGGTGCTATAGAGACGTGGAGGTGCTATAGGGAGGTGGAGGTGCAATAGAGGGGTGGAGATGCTATAGGGTGTGGAGGTGCTCTAGGGAGGTGGAGGTGCTATAGGGAGGGAGGTGCTATAGGGAGGTGGAGGTGCTATATGGAGGTGGAGGAGCTATAGGGAGGTGGAGGTGCTATAGGGAGGGAGGTACTATAGGGAAGGAGGTGCTATAGGGAGGTGGAGGTGTCATAGGGAGGTGGAGGTGCTATAGGGAGGTGGAGGTGCTATAGGTAAGTGGAGGTGCAAAAGGGAGGGAGGTGCTATAGGGAGGGAGGTGCTATAGGGAGGTGGTGCTATAGGAAGGTGGAGGTGCGATATGGAGGGAGGTGCTATAGGGTGGTGGAGGTGCTATAGGGAGGTGGAGGTGATATAGGGAGGTGGGGAACTATAGGGAGGTGGAGGTGCAATAGGGAGGTGGAGGTGCTATAGGGATGTGGAGTTGCAATAGGGAGGTGGAGGTGAAATAGGGAGGTGGAGGTCCCATACGGAGGGAGGTGCTATAGGTAGGTGGAGGTGCAATAGGGAGGTGGAGGTGCTATAGGGATGGAGGTGCTATAGGGAGGTGGAGGTGCTATAGGGAGGGAGGTGCTATAGGGGGGAGGTGCTAGAGGGAGGTGGAGGTGCTATAGGGAGGGAGGTGCAATAGGGAGGGAGATGCTATAGAGAGGTGGAGGTGCTAAAGGGAGGTGAAGGTGCTATAGGGTGGCGGAGGTGCTATAGGGTGGCGGAGGTGCTATAGGGAGGGAGGTGCTATAGGGAGGTGGAGGAGCTATAGGGAGGTGGAGGTGCTATAGGGTGGCGGAGGTGCTATAGGGAGGGAGGTGCTATAGGGAGGTGGAGGTGCGATATGGAGGGAGGTGCTATAGGGAGGTGGAGGTGCTATAGGGAAGGAGGTGCTATAGGAAGGTGGAGGAGCTATAGGGAGGTGGAGGTGCTATAGGGATGGAGGTGCTATAGGGAGGTGGAGGTACAATAGGGAGGTGGAGAAGCTATAGGGAGGTGGAGGTGCTATAGGGAGGGATGTGCTGTAAAGAGGGAGGTGATATAGGGAGGGAGGTGCTATAGGGAGGGAGGTACTATAGGGAGGTGGAGGTGCGACATGGAGGGAGGTGCTATAGGGAGGTGGAGTTACTATAGGGAAGGAGGTGCTATAGGGAGGTGGAGGTAGTATACGGAGGATGGAGGTGCTATAAGGATGAAGGTGCGATATGGAGGTGGAGGAGCTATAGGGAAGAGGAGGTGCTGTAGGGATGGAGGTGCTATAGGGAGGTGGAGGTGCAATAGGGAGGTGGAGGAGCTATAGGGAGGTGGAGGTGCTATAGGGAGGGAGGTGCTATAGAGGGAGGTTCTATAGGGAGGGAGGTGCTATAGGGAGTTGGAGGTGCTATGGGGAGGTGGAGGTGCTATAGGGATGGAGGTGCTATAGGGAGGTGGACGTGCAATAGGTAGGTGGAGGAGCTATAGGGTGGTGGACGTGCTATAGGGAGGGAGGTGATATAGAGAGGTAGGTGCTATAGGGAGGTGGAGGTGCTATAGGGAGGGAGGTGCTATAGGGAGGGAGGTGCTATAGGGAGGTGGAGGGGCTATTGGGAGAGAGGTGCTATAGGGAGGGAGGTGCTATAGAGAAGTGGAGGTGCTATAGGGAGGTGGAGGTGCAATAGAGAGGTGGAGATGCTATAGGGAGGTGGAGGTGCTCTTGGGAGGTGAAGGTGCTATAGGGATGGAGGTGCTATCGGGAGGTAGAGGTGCTATAGGGAGGTGGAGGTGCTATAGGGAGGGAGGTGCTATAGGGAGGTGGAGGTGCTTATGGAGGTGGAGGAGCTATAGGGAGGTGGAGGTGCTATAGGGAGGGAGGTACTATAGGGAGGGAGGTGCTATAGGGAGGTGGAGGTGCTATAGGGTGGTGGAGGTGCTATAGGGAGGTGGAGGTGCTATAGGTAGGTGGAGGTGCAAAAGGGAGGGAGGTGCTATAGGGAGGGAGGTGCTATTGGGAGGTGGTGCTATAGGGAGGGAAGTACTCTACGGAGGTGGAGGTGCTATAGGGTGGTGGAGGTGCTATAGGGAGGTGGAGGTGATATAGGGAGGTGGGGTGCGATAGGGAGGTGGAGGTGCAATAGGGAGGTGGAGGTGCTATAGGGATGTGGAGTTGCAATAGGGAGGTGGAGGTGAAATACGGAGGTGGAGGTGCTATACGGAGGGAGGTGCTATAGGTAGGTGGAGGTGCAATAGGGAGGTGGAGGTGCTATAGGGAGGTGGAGGTGCTATAAGGATGTGGAGGTGCTATAGGGAGGGAGGTGCTATAGGGAGGGAGGTGCCATAGGGAGGTGGAGATGCTGTAGGGAGGTGGAGGTGCTATAGGGAGGTGGAGGTGCTATAGGGAGGGAGGTGCTATAGGGAGGGAGATGCTATAGGGAGGGAGGTGCTATAGGGAGGTGGAGGTGCTATAGGGATGGAGGTGCTATAGGGTGGTGGAGGTGCTATAGGTAGGGAGGTGCTATAGGGAGGGAGGTGCTATAGGGAGGGAGGTGCTATAGGGAGGTGGAGGTGCTATAGGGAGGTGGAGGTGCTATAGGGAGGGAGGGGCTATAGGGAGGGAGGTGCTATAGGGAGGGAGGTGCTATAGGGAGGGAGGTGCTAGAGGGAGGTGGAGGTGCTATAGGGAGGGAGGTGCAATAGGGAGGGAGATGCTATAGAGAGGTGGAGGTGCTATAGGGAAGTGAAGGTGCTATAGGGTGGCGGAGGTGCTATAGGGTGGCGGAGGTGCTATAGGGAGGGAGGTGCTATAGGGAGGGAGGTGCTAGAGGGAGGTGGAGGTGCTATAGGGAGGGAGGTGCTATAGGGAGGTAGAGGTGCTATAGGGAGGTGGAGGTGCTATAGGGAGGGAGGTGCTCTAGGATTGTGGAGGTGCTATATGGAGGTGGAGGAGCTATGGGGAGGTGGAGGTGCTATAGGGAGGGAGGTGCTATAGGTCGGGAGGTGCAATAGGGAGGTGGAGGAGCTATAGGGAGGTGGAGGTGCTATAGGGTGGTGGAGGTGCTATAGGTAGGTGGAGGTGCAAAAGGGAGGGAGGTGCTATAGGGAGGGAGGTGCTATAGGGAGGTGGTGCTATAGGGAGGGAAGTGCTATAGGGAGGTGGAGGTGCTATAGGGTGGTGGAGGTGCTATAGGGAGGTGGAGGTGATATAGGGAGGTGGGGTGCTATAGGGAGGTGGAGGTGCAATAGGGAGGTGGAGGTGCTATAGGGATGTGGAGTTGCAATAGGGAGGTGGAGGTGAAATAGGGAGGTGGAGGTCCTATACGGAGGGAGATGCTATAGGTAGGTGGAGGTGCAATAGGGAGGTGGAGGTGCTATAGGGAGGTTGAGGTGCTATAAGGAGGTGGAGGTGCTATAGGGAGGGAGGTGCTATAGGGAGGGAGGTGCCATAGGGAGGTGGAGGTGCTGTAGGGAGGTGGAGGTGCTATGGGGAGGTGGAGGTGCTATTGGGAAGTGGAGGTGCTATAGGGAGGGAGGTGCTATAGGGAGGGAGATGCTATAGGGAGGGAGGTGCTATAGGGAGGTGGAGGTGCTATAGGGATGGAGGTGCTATAGGGAGGGAGGTGCTATGGGGAGGGAGGTGCTATAGGGAGGTGGAAGTGCTATAGGGAGGGAGGTGCTATAGGGAGGGAGGTGCTATAGGGAGGGATGTGCTATAGGGAGGGAGGTGCTAGAGGGAGGTGGAGGTGCTATAGGGAGGGAGGTGCAATAGAGAGGGAGATGCTATAGAGAGGTGGAGGTGCTATAGGGAGGGGAAGGTGCTATAGGGTGGCAGAGGTGCTATAGGGTGGCAGAGGTGCTATAGGGAGGGAGGTGCTATAGGGAGGTGGAGGTGCGATATGGAGTGAGGTGCTATAAGGAGGTGGAGGTGCTATAGGGAAGGAGGTGCTATAGGGAGGTGGAGGAGCTATAGGGAGGTGGAGGTGCTATAGGGGTGGAGGTGCTATAGGGAGGTGGAGGTGCAATAGGGAGGTGGAGGAGCTATAGGGAGGTGGAAGTGCTATAGAGGGAGGTGCTATAGAGAGGGAGGTGATATAGGGAGGGAGGTGCTATAGGGAGGGAGGTGCTATAGGGAGGTGGAGGTGCGATATGGAGGGAGGTGCTAAAGGGAGGTGGAGGTGCTATAGGGAAGGAGGTGCTATAGGGAGGTGGAGGTAGTATAGGGAGGTGGAGGTGCTATAAGGATGGAGGTGCTATAGGGAGGTGGAGGAGCTATAGGGAAGTGGAGGTGCTATAGGGATGGAGGTGCTATAGGGAGGTGGAGGTGCAATAGGGAGGTGGAGGAGCTATAGGGAGGTGGAGGTGCTATAGGGAGGGAGGTGATATTGAGAGGTAGGTGCTATAGGGACGTGGAGGTGCTATAGGGTGGAAGGTATTATAGGGAGGGAGGTGCTATAGGGAGGTGGTGCTATAGGGAGGGAGGTGCCATTGGGAGGTGGAGGTGCTGTAGGGAGGTGGAGGTGCTATAGGGAGGTGGAGGTGCTATAGGGAGGTGGAGGTGCTATAGGGAGGGAGGTGCTATAGGGAGGGAGATGCTATAGGGAGGGAGGTGCTATAGGGAGGTGGAGGTGCTATAGGGATGGAGGTGCTATAGGGAGGTGGAAGTGCTATAAGGAGGGAGGTGCTATAGGGAGGGAGGTGCTATAGGGAGGTGGAGGTGCGATATAGAGGGAGGTGCTATAGGGAGGTGGAGGTACTATAGGGAAGGTGCTATAGGGAGGTGCAGGTGCTATGGGGATGTGGAGGTGCTATAGGGATGGAGGTGCTATAGGGAGGTGGACGTGCAATAGGGAGGTGGAGGAGCTATAGGGAGGTGGAGGTGCTATAGGGAGGGGGTGATATAGAGAGGTAGGTGCTATAGGGAGGTGGAGGTGCTATAGGGAGGGAAGTGCTATAGGGAGGGAGGTGCTATAGGGAAAGAGGTGGAGGTGCTATAGGGAGGGAGGTGCTATAGGGAGGGAGGTGCTATAGGGAGGTGGAGGTGCTATAGGGAGGGAGGTGCTATAGGGATGGAGGTGCTATAGGGAGGTGGAGGTGCAATAGGGAGGTGGAGGAGCTATAGGGAGGTGGAGGTGCTATAGGGAGGTGGAGGTGCTATAGGGAGGTGGAGATGCTATAGGTAGGTGGAGGTGCAAAAGGGAGGGAGGTGCTATAGGGAGGGAGGTGCTATAGGGAGGTGGTGCTATAGGGAGGGAGGTGCCATTGGGAGGTGGAGGTGCTGTAGGGAGGTGGAGGTGCTATAGGGAGGTGGAGGTGCTATAGGGAGGTGGAGGTGCTATAGGGAGGGAGGTGCTATAGGGAGGGAGATGCTATAGGGAGGGAGGTGCTATAGGGAGGTGGAGGTGCTATAGGGATGGAGGTGCTATAGGGAGGTGGAAGTGCTATAAGGAGGGAGGTGCTATAGGGAGGGAGGTGCTATAGGGAGGGAGGTGCTATAGGGAGGTGGAGGTGCTATAGGGAGGTGGAGGTGCTATAGGGAGGGTGGCGCTATAGGGAGGGAGGTGCTATAGGGAGGGAGGTGCAATAGGGAGGGAGATGCTATAGAGAGGTGGAGGTGCTATAGGGAGGTGAAGGTGCTATAGGGTGGCGGAGGTGCTATAGGGTGGCGGAGGTGCTATAGGGAGGGAGGTGCTATAGGGAGGTGGAGGTGCGATATGGAGGGAGGTGCTATAGGGAGGTGGAGGTGCTATAGGGAAGGAGGTGCTATAGGGAGGTGGAGGAGCTATAGGGAGGTGGAGGTGCTATAGGGATGGAGGTGCTATTGGGAGGTGGAGGTGCAATAAGGGGGTGGAGGAGCTATAGGGAGGTGGAGGTGCTATAGGGAGGGAGGTGCTATAGAGAGGTGGAGGTAGTATAGGGAGGTGGAGGTGCTATGAGGATGGAGGTGCTATAGGGAGGTGGAGGAGCTATAGGGAAGTGGAGGTGCTATAGGGATGGAGGTGCTATAGGGAGGTGGAGGTGCAATAGGGAGGTGGAGGAGCTATAGGGAGGTGGAGGTGCTATAGGGAAGGAGGTGCTATAGAGGGAGGTGCTATTGGGAGGGAGGTGCTATAGGGAGGGAGGTTCTATTGGGAGGTGGAGGTGCGATATGGAGGGAGGTGCTATAGGGAGGTGGAGGTACTATAGGGAAGGTGCTATAGGGAGGTGCAGGTGCTATGGGGATGTGGAGGTGCTATAGGGATGGAGGTGCTATAGGGAGGTGGACGTGCAATAGGGAGGTGGAGGAGCTATAGGGAGGTGGAGGTGCTATAGGGAGGGAGGTGATATAGAGAGGTAGGTGCTATAGGGAGGTGGAGGTGCTATAGGGAGGGAAGTGCTATAGGGAGGGAGGTGCTATAGGGAGAGAGGTGGAGGTGCTATAGGGAGGGAGGTGCTATAGGGAGGGAGGTGCTATAGGGAGGTGGAGGTGCTATAGGGAGGGAGGTGCTATAGGGAGGGAGGTGCTATAGAGAGGTGGAGGTGCTATAGGGAGGTGGAGGTGCAATAGAGAGGTGGAGATGTTATAGGGAGGTGGAGGTGCTCTAGGGAGTTGAAGGTGCTCTAGGGATGGAGGTGCTATAGGGAGGTAGAGGTGCTATAGGGAGGTGGAGGTGCTATTGGGAGGTGGAGGTGCTATAGGGAGGTGGAGGTGCTATAGGGAGGTGGAGGTGCTATAGGAAGGTGGAGGTGCAAAAGGGAGGGAGGTGCTATAGGGAGGGAGGTGCTATAGGGAGGAGGTGCTATAGGGAGGGAAGTGCTATAGGGAGGTGGAAGTGCTATAGGGTGGTGGAGGTGCTATAGGGTGGTGGAGGTGATATAGGGAAGTGGGGTGCTATAGGGAGGTGGAGGTGCAATAGGGAGGTGGAGGTGCTACAGGGAGGTGGAGGAGCTATAGGGAGGTGGAGGTGCTATAGGGAGGTGGAGGTGCTATAAGGAGGTGGAGGTGCTATAGGGAGGGAGGTGCTATAGGGAGGGAGGTGCTATAGGGAGGGAGATGCTATAGGGAGGGAGGTGCTATAGGGAGGTGGAGGTGCTATAGGGAGGTGGAGGTGCTATAGGGAGGGAGGTGCTATAGGGAGGGAGATGCTATAGGGAGGGAGGTGCTATTGGGAGGTGGAGGTGCTATTGGGAGGTGGAGGTGCTATAGGGAGGGAGGTGCTATAGGGAGGGAGATGCTATAGGGAGGGAGGTGCTATAGGGAGGTGGAGGTGCTATAGGGAGGTGGAGGTGCTATAGGAAGGTGGAGGTGCTATAGGGAGGGAGGTGCTATAGGGAGGGAGATGCTATAGGGAGGGAGGTGCTATAGGGAGGTGGAGGTGCTATAGGGAGGTGGAGGTGCTATAGGGAGGGAGGTGCTATAGGGAGGGAGATGCTATAGGTAGGTGGTGCTATAGGGAGGGAGGTGTATAGGGAGGTGGAGGTGCAATAGGGAGGTGGAGGTGAAATAGGGAGGTGGAGGTGCTATAGGGAGGGAGGTGCTATAGGGAGGTAGAGGTGCTATACGGAGGTGGAGGTGCTATAGGAAGGGAGGTGCTATAGGGAGATGGATGTGCTATAGGGAGGTGGAGGTGCTATAGGGAGGGAGGTGCTATAGGGAGCTGGAGGTGCAATAGGGAGGTGGAGGAGCTATAGGGAGGTGGAGGTGCTATAGGGAGGGAGGTGCTATAGAGGGAGGTGCTATAGGGAGGGAGGTGCTATAGGGAGGGAGGTGCTATAGGGAGGTGGAGGTGCGATATGGAGGGAGGTGCTATAGGGAGGTGGAGGTACTATAGGGAAGGAGGTGCTATAGGGAGGTGCAGGTGCTATGGGGAGGTGGAGGTGCTATAGGGATGGAGGTGCTATAGGGAGTTGGATGTACAATAGGGAGGTGGAGGAGCTATAGGGAGGTGGAGGTGCTATAGGGAGGGAGGTGATATAGGGAGAGAGGTGGTGGTGCTATAGGGAGGGAGGTGCTAAAGGGAGGTGGAGGTGCTATAGGGTTGGGAGGTGCTATAGGGAGGTAGAGGTGCTATAGGGAGGTGGAGGTGCTATAGGTAGGTGGAGTTGCAAAAGGGAGGGAGGTGCTATAGGGAGGGAGGTGCTATAGGTAGGTGGTGCTATAGGGAGGTGGAGGTGCTATAGGGAGGTGGAGGTGCTATAGGGAGGGAGGTGCTATAGGGAGGTGGAGGTGTAATAGGGAGCCGGGGGTGAAATAGGGAGGTGGAGGTAGTATAGGGAGGGAGGTGCTATAGGGAGGTGGAGGTGCTATAGGGAGGTGGAGGTGCATTAGGGAGGTAGAGGTGCTATAGGGAGGTAGAGGTGCTATAGGGAGGTGGAGGTGCTATAGGGAGGGAGGTGCTATAGGGAGGTAGAGGTGCTATAGGGAGGTGGAGGTGCTATAGGGAGGGAGGTGCTATAGGGAGTGGAGGTGCTTTAGGGAGGTGGAAGTGCTATCGGGATGGAGGTGCTATAGGGAAGTGGAGGTGCTATAGGGAGGGAGGTGCTATAGGGAGGGAGGTGCTATAGGGAGGGAGGTGCTATACGGAGGAAGAGGTGCTATAGGGAGGTGGAGGTGCTATAGGGAGGGAGATGCTATAGGGAGGTGGAGGTGCTATAGGGAGGTGGAGGTGCTATAGGGATGGAGGTGCTATAGGGAGGTGGAGGTGCAATAGGGAGGTAGAGGAGCTATAGGGAGGTGGAGGTGCTATAGAGAGGGAGGTGCTATAGGGAGGGAAGTGCTATAGGGAGGGAAGTGCTATAGGGAGGGAGGTGCTATAGGGAGGTGGAGGTGCTATAAAGAGGGAGGTGCTATAGGGAGGTGGAGGTGCTATAGGGAGGTGGAGGTGCTATAGAGAGGGAGGTGCTATAGGGAGGGAGGTGATATAGGGAGGTGGAGGTGCTATAAAGAGGGAGGTGCTATAGGGAGGTGGAGGTGCTATAGGGAGGTGGAGGTGCTATAGGGAGGTGGAGGTGCTATAGTGAGGTGGAGGTTCTATATGGAGGGAGGTGCTATAGGGAGGTGGAGGTGCTATAGGGAGGGAGGTGCTATATGGAGGTGGAGGTGCTATAGGGAGGGAGGTGCTAGAGGGAGGGAGGTGCTATAGGGAGGTGGAGGTGCAATAGGGAGGTAGGTGCTATAGGGAGGTGGAGGTGCTATAGGGAGGGAGGTGCTATAGAGAGGTAGAGGTGCTATAGAGAGGTGGAGGTGCTATAGGGAGGTGGAGGTGCTATGGGGATGTGGAGGTGCTATAGGGAGGTGGAGGTGCTATAGGGAGGGAGGTGCTATAAGGAGGTGGAGTTGCAATAGGGAGGTGCTGTAGGGAGGGAGGTGCTATAGTGGTGGAGGTGGTAGAGGTAGGTGGAGGTGGTATAGGGAGGGAGGTGCTATAGGGAGGTGGAGGTGCTATAGGAAGGTGGAGGTGCTATAGGGAGGTGGAGGTGCTATAGGGAGGTGGAGGTGCTATAGGGAGGGAGGTGCTATAGGGAGGGAGGTGCTATAGGGAGGTGAAGGTGCTGTAGGGAGGTGGAGGTGGTATAGGGAGGTGGAGGTGCTATAGGGAGGTGGAGGTGCTATAGGGAGGGAGGTGCTATAGGGAGGTGGAGGTGCAATAGGGAGGTGGAGGAGCTATAGGGAGGTGGAGGTGCTATAGAGAGGGAGGTGCTATAGGGAGGGAGGTGCTATAGGGAGGGAGGTGCTATACGGAGGTAGAGGTGCTATAGGGAGGTGGAGGTGCTATAGGGTGGGAAGTGCTATAGGGAGGGAATTGCTATAGGGAGGGAGGTGCTATAGGGAGGTGGAGGTGCTATAAAGAGGGAGGTGCTATAGGGAGGTGGAGGTGCTATAGGGAGGTGGAGGTGCTATAGAGAGGGAGGTGCTATAGGGAGGGAGGTGATATAGGGAGGTGGAGGTTCTATAAAGAGGGAGGTGCTATAGGGAGGTGGAGGTGCTATATGGAGGTGGAGGTGCTATAAGGAGGTGGAGGTGCTATAGTGAGGTGGAGGTTCTATAGGGAGGGAGGTGCTATAGGGAGGTGGAGGTGCTATAGGGAGGGAGGTGCTATAGGGAGGTGGAGGTGCTATAGGGAGGGAGGTGCTATAGGGAGGTGGAGGTGCTATAGGGAGGGAGGTGCTAGGGGGAGGGAGGTGCTATAGGGAGGTGGAGGTGCTATAGGGAGGGAGGTGCTATAGGGAGGTGGAGGTGCTATAGGGAGGGAGGTGCTATAGGGAGGGAGGTGCTATAGGGAGGGAGGTGCTATAGGGAGGGAGGTGCTATAGGGAGGTGGAGGTGCTATAGGGAGGTGGAGGTGCTATAGGGAGGGAGGTGCTATAGGGAGGTGGAGGTGCTATAGGGAGGTGGAGGTGCTATAGGGAGGGAGGTGCTATAGGGAGGTGGAGGTGCTATAGGGAGGGAGGTGCTATAGGGAGGTGGAGGTGCTATAGGGAGGTGGAGGTGCTATGGGGAGGGAGGTGCTATAGGGAGGGAGGTGCTATCGGGAGGGAGGTGCTAGAGGGAGGGAGGTGCTATAGGGAGGGAGGTGCTATAGAGAGGTTGGAGGTGCTATAGGGAGTTGTGTGTGGTGGAGGGTGTGTGTGTGTTGGAAGGTGTGTGTGTGTTGGAAGGTGTGTGTGTGTTGGAGGGTGTGTGTGTGTGTTGGAGGGTGTGTGTGTGTGTGTATGTGTTGGAGGGTGTGTGTGTTGTAGGGTGTATTTGTGTGTGTTGGAGGGTGTGTTTGTGTGTTGGAGGGTGTATTTGTGTGTGTTGGAGGGTGTGTTTGTGTTGGAGGGTGTGTTTGTGTGTGTGTGTGTGTGTGTGTTGGAGGGTGTGTGAGTGTGTGTGTGTGTGTTAGTGTGTGTATGTGTGTGTGTGTGTGTGTGTGTGTGTGTGTGTGTGTGTGTGTGTGTGTTTTGGAGGGTGTGTGTGTTTTAGAGGGTGTGTTTTAGAGGGTGTGTGTGTGTGTGTTGGAGGGGGGTGTATGTGTGTGTGTGTTTTGGAGGGTGAGTGTGTGTGTGTTGGAGGGTGTGTTTGTGTGTGTTGGAGGGTGTGTGTGTGTGTGTGTTGGAGGGTGTGTTTGTGAGTGTTGGTGGGTGTGTGTGTGTATTGGAGGGTGTGTTGTGTGTATGTGTGTGTGTGTGTGTATGTGTGTGTGTGTGTTGGTGTGTGTGTGTGTTGGAGTGTTTGTGTGTGAGTGTGTGTGTTGGAGTGTGTGTGTTGGAGGGTGCATGTTTGTTGGAGGGTATGTGTTAGGGTGTGACAGTTGCCCCAACTTTGTCCTACAATGCTGTTCAAAATTTTGGTGTTACATATTAACATAAAAAATACCCACGTGCAATTTTTTGAAGATTCATGTATATTTGAGTGAGCTCCAGGAATTTGAAAAATAGCGATTTTGCTTATACGGCATACGCGCCTATATACGAGACTACACAACCATCATAAGGGACATTAACACAATTCATTTGCCTGTCTTAATTAAAAGCTGTTATCACTAACACAAAAAAGTTAATCATTTTTATTCTCTCATGGTACATTAAGGGGTTTTATCATATATTCACAAGGTATTATTTCTCTAGAGCAAGAAACCATGATTTCTGTTCGGAAACAGATGATTGTTTGCGCTGATTAGGAATGCGGAGTCTGTCATTTTCAACTACTTGAAAGACTTCTTGAAAGCGCTCCCCATCCTTGGCAACATTAAGAAAGTCATGGCAAAGTTTTACACCACGCTCTGCAGCCTCATTGACGACCTGAAGCTTGTCCACAACCCGTTTCATGTTCAGGTAGTCGTCATGATCCGCCCATTCACTGGTTGGACTGTGGAGAAACTGATAGGGCATGCCTAAAATGGTGAAGAACCGGCTTGAGTCAGGCCCAATTAGGTCCACCAGGGCAGTGCCACTTTCTTGGAAAGGGGGAAGATATGGCTCTCCATAGCCCCCATGATTGAGCCCCACTCTCTTAGTAACTTCAGTGCCTTCATGGCAAAGAAGGGCCTTCCTCATCTCCTCTTTTGTCCTTTCTTGTACTTGGGACGAGAACAAAGCCAGTGGGGCCAACTCCTCAGTTAGGTACCAAGTGTGTCTATCGAGTGCCACACGTGCTTTGTCAACTATTGTGGTGTCATATGGGGCAAATTCAGCCAATTTCGGCCAAATTCAAGTCATTCAGTGGCGCACTTGCTGGAACGGGGCAAACAATCCACCATGGGACATAAACAGCGACTGTGAACACAGCAAACCGTTCTAACTTGCTGATTTGACTTTTAGTCACAACCTCGGCTTTGGGAAACTGCTCTTTGATCTGGCCTGACAAAAGAACAATCTTGAGGGTATAGAGCAGTTTAGCCATCCACCTTGCTTTGTGAAGTGCGCCGGGGTAGACCATCGTGAAGTTCACTGGCTCGGATCGTTTAGTTACAAGCAGCAGACAAAACCCTACCAGCTCCTTGTAGTCGCCACGTGTAAACGGTTGGGCTAGAGATTCACGGAAGAAATCAGCCATCTTCTGCTGGCGCTCCTCAAGCACTCCAGGCATTATGGGGTAGTAGTATTTCTTTTTTTCATTGTACCCCAGTTGAGAGAAATGGGTCTTGAACCTAGAAATGCAATTATTGGGATTATTGTATTTCGTACTAATCTATATTGTTTTAGGGGTATTAAGATCGATATGATCGATCATTTGCTTGGTGTTAGTATATCTTATAAGTCTAAGAAATGAAATTCCACTAAATTTGTTCATTTTGTAAAGCCGACGGTGCTAGCTCAAACATGCACCAATCTCCAAGAAAATTTACAGGGGTGTTTCCTAGATAAATACACAACACTAAAACTTTGAACAGCATTGTAGGACCATTTTTAATTTTTGGAGGGAAAAAAAACACACACCCACACCCAGACACACACACACACACACACACACACAGACACACACACACACACACACACACACACACACACACACAATTCTGCTCCCAACTATACCGCCCTTCAGGATTTATTGAACAGTCTCCAAAACTGGGCCACCAACAACCATGTCACCATCAACCATACCAAGACCATGGTTATGCACATCAACCTCTCCTCCGACATTGTCCCACCTCCTTCCATTACTCTAGGTCCGAACACACTCCAGGTTGTAGATTCCACGAAGCTCCTCGGCATCACCATAGACAACAAACTAAATTGGAAACCACACGTCAGTGAAGTTATCAAATCCTCCAGTTTCCGTCTCCACCTCCTCCGCCGACTCAAGTCCCTCGGAGTTCCTGCACACGAGCTCCTCAGTGTTTACACAACATTCATACTTCCCAAGCTCACCTATGCCTCCCCCACCTGGTCTTCCTCCCTAAATGCCACACCTAGAAAAAGTGCAAAAGAGGGCATGCAAGATTATTCTCTCCCCTTCCTACTCCACATATCAAGAAGCGCTCAACACACTGACCCTTTCGACTCTCACTGACCATCACCACGACCTCATCTGCAAATTTGGTAAGAAGCTTCTACACCATCCCCGACACCGGCTCCTACTACCACCTGAGATCCCTAGTCCGAGAATTGCTGTTCGACACCACAACCGCATCCAGCCCATACGTGCACGAACTGATCGCTATAAGAACAGCCCAGTCCCAACCATTGTAAAAATTATCAATAACTTGGAATAAACCAGTGTATTCACTCCCAGTAAACACTGCTCCTTACACTGTCACTATGTTGAAATGAACTGTAGTTTGAGCTTTTCCCCATCTATTTATTATATGTCTTATTTGTGTCACTTATGTTACTTGTATATTATTTGTAATTCGTAACCCATTCCCCAAATATGTAACTGTATATTTTCAGCCTTCTGGCTGCCAAGCTCTTTCAATAAACCGTTAATTATTATTATTATTATTATTACACACACACACTCCACACATACACAGACGCACACACACACTCCACACACACTCCAAACACACAGACACACACACACACAGACACACATTCACACACACACAGACACACTCCACACACACACACACACACACTCCGCACACACAGACACACCCCACACACAGAGACACACACACACACACACAGACACACTCCACACACACAGACACACTCCACACACACACACACACACACACACACACACACACACAGACACACTCCACACACACAGACACACTCCACACACACACACACACACTCCGCACACACAGACACACCCCACACACAGAGACACACACACACACACACAGACACACTCCACACACACAGACACACTCCACACACACAAACACACACACACACACACACACACTCCGCACACAAAGACACACCCCACACACACACACACACACACACACACAGACACACACACACACACACACACTCCGCACACACAGACACACCCCACACACACACACACACACACATACAGACACACACACACACACACACAGACACACACACACACACACACACACACAGACACACTCCACACACACACACACACACACACACACACACACAACACACACACACACACACACACACACACACAGACATACTCCACACACACACACACACACACACACACACACACACACACACACACTCCACACAAACACACACACACACACACTCCACACAAACACTCCACACACACACACACACACACACACACTCTACACACATACACACACTCCACACACACAGCCACACTCCACACACACAGACACACTCCACACACACAGACACACTCCACACACACAGACACACTCCACACACACACAAACACACACTCCACACACACAGACACACTCCACACACACAGACACACTCCACACACACACACACACACACTCCACACACACAGACACACTCCACACACACACACACACTCCACACACACACACACACTCCACACACACAGACACACTCCACACACACACACACACTCCACACACACACACACTCCACACACACACACAGACACACTCCACACACACAGACACACTCCACACACACACACACACACACTCCACACACACAGACACACTCCACACACACAGACACACTCCACACACAAGCAGACACACTCCACACACACAGACACACTCCACACACACCACACACACACACACACACACACTTCACACACACACACACACACACTTCACACACACAGACACACTCCACACACACACAGACACACACCCAGACACACTCCACACACACAGACACACTCCACACACAGACACACTCCACACACACAGACACACTCCACACACACAGACACACATTCACACACACACAGACACACTCCACACACACACACACACAGACACACTCCACACACACACACACACACACACACACACACACTCCGCACACACAGACACACCCCACACACACACAGACAGACAGACACACACACACACACACACACACACACACACACACAGACACACTCCACACACACACACACAGACACACTCCACACACACACACACACACAGACACACTCCACACACACAAAAACACAAACACACAGACACACACACACACACACACACTCCACACACACACTCCACACACACACTCTACACACACACACACTCCACACACACAGACACACTCCACACACACACACACACACAGACACACCACACACACTCCACACACACAGACACACTTCACACACACACAGACACACACACAGACACACTCCACACACACAGACACACACCACACACACACACTCCACACACACAGACACACTCCACACACAAGCAACATGGAAGACTGGCTTATCCACACAGAAGCAGCTCTCATCGGCTCTACAACTACTGTCTCTACACCACAGGTTAGACACCCTAGAGCAGCACTGTTTCTCCTAGCAGACACCAGCTCCTTTTCCTGCCCCCAAGCACCACGTCCTACCGACCCCAGCACACCCGTCCTGCCTCAGACGCCGACCCCGGCCCAGCAGTAACCCCTGCCGCCCCTGATGCGGCCTCTGTTCCTGAGTGCGGACCCACACACCCCCTCTTTTCTCCCTCAGGTACTCCCTGCTAATGTCCTGCACCCTGCTGCTGTCGTGGACCCAGCTGCTGTCACGAGCCCTCATCCGCTTCTGCTGACGCAGCCCCTGCTCCTGACCCAGGCCCACACAACCCAGCAGGCGCATCTGACGACTCTGTACCTGCCGTGAAGGAAGCACAACATTCATCGCCTCCACACACCCTTATTCTCCCTCTCTACTCCCACAGATATTGTGTATCTAGACAGTTGTCCCCAGCGACCGGCTCATCCACGCCATCGCCGTTGTCTCACATGAGGCATGCACCGCCCGTTCTGCCTCACATGTGCTATGCAACCCTGCAGACAACAAGTCTCCTACACGGCCTGGAGGGAAGGGGGAGTATTGTAGTGGAATTCTCCCCTACAAACGCTGTTTGTCGCTGCCTAGCCGACCCCACCAATTCCCCAGTGTATGCCTCGTGGTCTAGGTCAACCAGCGCCGCCATACACCACGGAGCGGGGGTCAACTGCTAAGCCACGCCTACCCCCGCTATTTAAGACCTGACCTCGTGGTGATCTCCCTCTTTCTACCTACAGCCGCAGCCAGCAACACCTCATCCTCCGCCGCTGCCTGGCAGCTCTCGTTCCTCCTCCGCCTGCCTGGCGGTCCTCTCTCCCGCTGGCGAGCATGGCGACCCACAAGCTGTCCTTCTCTGAGCGTCCTCACCAACCAGCTCTCTCTACATCAAGCTTGTAACCATGCTGCCTTCCCAGCACCAAGCTGCATTGTACATCCAATACAACATGTATATAGAGAGCACATCGTGAGTTTCCTTTCTCCATTCCATCCTGAGTGTGAACCAAACAATCTCATACCCCACAGACCCTTTTGTGGGGGGAGGGTTACAATCACCCCCCCCCCCCCCTCACCTGGACCCTTCTCCCAGGAGGGTAGGTTAACACTTGCTCAAGGAATATAAACAAAGGAGTTTAGTTTTCCCTTATAAAATGTCGCTGATTTTACTTAAGAAAATATAATTTTCATTGCTGAAATTCTTGTAAGATAGCAATTAATTTAAGGATAAACATCCCTTATTTTCCACCAGACGTAATAATTTTAGTAATTAACTTTAGTACATTTGAATACACACACACAGAACACACAACCACACACACACACTCCACACACGCAGACACACAACACACACGCAGACACACACACACACACACACACACACACAACCACACACACAGACACACAACCACACACACAGACACACACCACACACACAGACACACACCACACACACAGACACACACCACACACACAGACACACACCACACACACAGACACACAACCACACACACGCTTATGATCCATTTTGAAAATTTTGAGTAGTAAATTGTAACCTAACCCCCGGGGTAATCCACACAAGTCTATTGTAAATGTTACTTATTGTTTCTTTGATTTTTCATTTTCAATTGGACCCAAAAATAAGACTTTAAAACTGCCAGGCCATCAAAGATGAACAATATTCTCATCAGTTCCCTCAATGTCATTTTGAGTATTTTAATTTCATGCCACTATAACCACACTAATATTTAATGCTTATATCTTTAGACTTCCACCAATTATCTTATATTTGTTGTTTAATAATGTGACCGACAGTCAAAATGAGAAAACAATGATAAGCACTGAAATACAAGTTCCTCAAATTAATAATTCAACAAGTCCACAATGTTCTCAGGATATGTTATCACTTGTTTATCTTTATTCTTCAATTTACGGTAAACTAAACCATTTTAGTTCAACACCGAAGGGGTAAAAGTAATCTGGCTGTACATAAAGGTATAAGATCTACAGTGGAATTGTTTATCAAGTTGCTGCCCACTGCTTTTATTATATACATTATGAGGATAAACAGTTGGGTTCTCAGTATATATTTATTAATATAAACATACACAAGCTTGCATTATACACAAAATGTTAATGAGGTTTCACAATTCTTCCTCAAGAAACTCAAATTCCTCCTTAAGGCTCTCTAATTTTATAGAAGATGGAGGAACCATCTCAGATTGAAGTGGATCTTCTGATATACTTAAGATTGAAGGTTGACCATCAACAGGTTCATCTTTAACTCCATGACCTGACCAGTCTATGAAATGTGTTGACCTACTCACTACAAGGTCATTATCTGCTAGTTTACACACAGCCTTTGTCTTACACTGGTAAGAGAGGCTATACTCATCTTCACTATGAGAGGAAGTGGGCAGTTCCCGACAATTATTGTGGCTCGGCTCTGGACTGTTCAGGTCATTGCCCGCTCGTTTTTCTGTTGTGTGGCTCCCGAGAGCACCAAGGTGGTGGTTCCTCTGGGTGAGTCTCCTACCACTCCCTGACTTCTCCTCACCACATTTTTCAGCCTTTGTTTATTATCATATTTTTTGTGGCATTTATTATCTTTTGCATGAACTTTACTGTAAGAAGTCAGATGAGTTCTACTATGCCTTGTGAGACTCACTCTACTGGGAAAACATTTTTGACAATCACAACACTGAAATTTTTCTCTTGTATGAACTCTTATGTGCCTTACAATACGGTACTTCTGTGTGAAGGATTTATTGCATTTTGTACAATGATATGGTGTGTCTCCTGTGTGAACCCTCATATGTTCAACTAAACTAGATTTATAAGTATATGAACTAGTACATTCTGAACACTGGAACTTCTCTTCTGTGTGAACTCTCATATGTTGTACTAAACTAGATTTATAAGTAAATGAACTAGTACATTCTGAACACTGCAATTTCTCTTCTGTGTGAACTCTCATATGTTGTACTAAACTAGATTTATAAGTAAATGAGCTAGTACATTCTGAACACTGGAACTTCTCTTCTGTGTGAACTCTCATATGTTGTACTAAGTTAGATTTATAAGTAAATGAACTCGTACATTCTGAACACTGGAACATCTCTCCTGTGTGAACCCTCATATGTTGTACTAAATGAGATTTCTGAGTAAATGAACTAGTACATTCTGAACACTGGAACATCTCTCCTGTGTGAACCCTCATATGTTGTACTAAATTAAATTTTTTAGTATATGAACTAGTGCATTCTGAACACTGGAACATCTCTTCTGTGTGAACCCTCATATGTTGTACTAAATTAAATTTTTTAGTAAATGATCTAGAACATTCTGAACACTGGAACTTCTCTCCTGTGTTAAAAAGTGTCTCTGATGGGTGATCTCCCACATGCTTTACAAGACAGTCTCTTTTAAGATCTTCATGGCACTGTGAACCTTGAGGGGGATCTTCAGTGTCACCTTCCATATTCATTGTTTCTTTCCCCAAATATCTTGGGCTTGTGGTCTCTCAGATGGTGGTCATCTTGGTGTACTTGGCCTTACTGATGAACCCCTTAATTAAGATTATAAAATGCACTCCCTGATGAAAAAGCTTTCCTATGATAATTAACACACTACCCAGTGTTGAATATCCTGCTCCAGCTCTCACATGAATATGAAAACCAACTGGCTAATACATGAGTGTGAAGTGTGGCTATAAAACCAACCAACTAACACATGAGTGTGGAGTGTGGCTATAAAAACAACTAACTAACACATGAGTGTGAAGTGTGGCTATAAAACCAACTAACTAACACATGAGTGTGGAGTGTGGCCATAAAACCATATAGCTAACACATGAGTGTGGAGTGTGGCTATAAAACCAAGTAACTAACACATGAGTGTGGAGTGTGGCTATAAAACCAACCAACTAACACATGAGTGTGGAGTGTGGTTATAAAACCAACCAACTAACACATGAGTGTGGAGTGTGGCTATAAAACCAACCAACTAACACGAGTGTGGAGTGTGGCTATAAAACCAACCAACTAACACATGAGTGTGGAGTGTGGCTATAAAGCCAACCAACTAACACATGAGTGTGGAGTGTGGCTATAAAACCAACCAACTAACACATGAGTGTGGCTATAAAACCAACCAACTAACACATGAGTGTGGAGTGTGGCTATAAAACCAACACATGAGTGTTGAGTGTGGCTATAAAACCAACCAACTAACACACGAGATTGTGGAATATGACCGGGAAACAATGTTAATGGTGACAGTGAAATTTTCTTTTTACATCAAATCATTAAACAAATGATTTAAATAAAAATGTTCATCTGAGTTAACTTAAAATGAAGTAAGGCTGACAGATAAACAGACTGTGAGGAAAGTACTACTTGGCGCCTCGTCTTTTACAGTTGTATCTCCAAACATCGCTTAATGTTCATTCACCTTTAGTTGACTGCCATAAAATCTTTATTAACAATATTTGGGATGAGCAAAATAGCACAACACTGTTCACTTTCCTGGATGCTGATGGTGATACTTGGTACTGGACACATGAAGGAGACTGTAGAAAAGGTGACTGAATACTTTCACTCTTGTGCTGACACCACTGGACCTGAGGTTGTCAGCAGAGTTCAGAAGGTGTGAACTGCACCAGCTAAGAGAAATACTCTCTACAAAACCTGAAAGTGGTAAAAATTATTAATAAAATATATAAGACTTGACTCACACAATGAATCATCTATATCTTGATCACTTGGATATCTACTCATAAACTATCTGTTGAATCTTGTAATAACCTTCTCTGTTTTCTACAAGGAAGAATAATTAGGATGTTAGCAAGACAGTGGAGTGAGAATATCTCAGTGAGGGACAGAGACTTTGATACAGCTATAATAGAAACAGTCTGCTCCACAACTGCTAAAATCATACAGTACTTCAATGGCAGAATCTTTTTAGTCAGAGGAAAGTGTGGAGCACATACAGGTAGTGACCTACTTGCTGCTTCTGTTAATTCAAGATTATTTGGGTAAATGTTAAGGAAACAAGGCATAACCCCAATTATAGTACAGCATAGTACTTTATAGTATATTATTACTTTTACTTTTATCCTCTTCGCCACTGATCGGCTTGTTAGCCGCTTGGGCGATCGGTCACGTCTCTTTTCCTTTATATATTTCACCAAAAGGTCGGCTCGCTAGCCGCCCGGGCGATCGGTCACGTCTCTGTCACGCACTGTTGGCAAATACTGGGCATGCACCGGCTCCTGAATGTACCTGAACCCGCTCCAGTGTTGGTCAAGTCTTCTCTTGAAAGAGCTCACACTCGGTGCCGTCACAACACTCTCTGGTAGATTGTTCCAAGAGTTTACAACCCTCACTCCGAAAAAGTTTGCCCTCACGGTTTTCTGGACTTGCGGCTTCTTCAATCTTGAGCTGTGACCCCTTGTGGGGCGAGCGTCCGCCAGCTCCAAGTAAGGACACTCAACTGAGTAGTGCCCCCTGAGATGCTTATACACCTCAACTAGGTCCCCCCTTGCCCGTCTGTAGTATAAGCTAGGCAAGTTCAGGCGCTCCAATCTCTCAGGGTAGCTGAGGTGCCGAAGTGCAGGCACCAGTTTGGTGGCCCTCCTTTGAACATTTTCAACCAACTGACAGTCCCTAGCATATCTTGAGGACCAGATGGGGTGACAGTACTCCAGATGGGGAAGCACTTCACTCCTGAAGATCGTCACGAGGGACGGACAGTCTAGATATCTGAACGACCTTCTTATAAGACCCAATAATTTATTTGCCTGATTTACCTTCTTCTCACAATGGCCCGAGAACTTCAGCTCATTGTCAACATACACACCTAGGTCCTTCTCACACACAGTCTCAACTAGTACATTTTCTTCATCCCGTTGGGACATATGGTACGCCTCCTTACCGTTGGTACGCCCCAGGTGCATCCTCTTACACTTCGTGACATTGAATCTCAGCAGCCATTCCTTCGACCATTCCTGGAGCCCACAAAGGTCCTTCTGCAGCTCTTCACAGTCCGCTTGGTTCTTAATTTCCCGAAATAACTTGGCGTCATCGGCAAACATTTGTATGGAGGAGTGTACAACGTCAGGCATATCATTTATGAAACAAACAAACAACAGCGGGCCCAATACACTACCCTGCGGTACCCCACTTGTTACAGGTACAGATGACGATTTCGTGCCATTAATCACCACACATTGCTTGCGGTCATGTAGAAAGTCTTCTATCCACGCTAGGACATTTCCCCGAATTCCGTACCCTTCCAGTTTGATTTTCAGCCTTTCGTGGGGTACACTGTCGAAAGCCTTGGCAAAATCTAGGTAAATATTGTCGATATTACCACCCCGTTCTAGAATATGGGTCCAAATATCCAATACCTTGAGCAATTGTGTCAAGCAAGAGCGCCCCGGCATAAAACCGTGTTGGCAATCTTTTACAATGTTGTTTCGTAGTAGATGTTCCATCGCTGCATCTCTGATAATACTCTCAAGTACTTTACATATTATGCTGGTCAGGCTCACCGGTCTATAGTTGTTCGTGGAGTGACTATCGCCCTTCTTGAAGATAGGACTCACATAAGCCACTTTCCATTCACTGGGGACCATTTGTTCATCCAGGCATTTACAAAACAGAATCTTCAGGGGCTCTGCAAGCTCGTTGCACAGCTCCCTTAGCACTCTAGGATGCACCATGTCAGGTCCAGGACTCTTATGGACCTTTAGCCTGGACAGTTTATTTCTAATACCCTCTTCTGTGAACACAATGTGGGTCAGTGCTGTGTCGAACCGTCTGTCCTAAAACGCAGGAAGGTTAGTTGCATCCTCTCTTGTGAACACAGAGGAAAAGAAGCTGTTCAATGCCTCAGCTTTATCCTGGTCGGAATCTGCGTAACTACCATCTTCAAGCCTCAGGTCTGATACTCCTACTCGCGTTTTCAATTTCGACTTTGCATAGCGGTAAAACGCCTTTGGGTTTGACTTGACCTCGCGTGCAACCAGCCTTTGGAACTCCTTTTCAGCCCTCCTACACTCTATCTTTGCTTGGTTTCTGGCTCTTGCATACATCCTCCTGTCTTGCTCATCGTTTGACCCAACCCACGTCTTGAATTTCTGGGTTTTCTTCTTAATTTTGTCGACCGCCGCATGGTTCATGTGTAGGGATCCCCTCGTATTCCTAGAAGCACTGGGTTTGGTCTTGGGTATATATTTATCGATCAAATGGGTCATTTTACTAGTTATGATATTCAGCGTAGTGTCTGCGTTCTTGTACCTTAATAAGTCAGGCCAGTTGATACCCCTCATCTCTTCCCTCATCACATTGTAATTTCCCTTGTAATATTTGCACCTTGGCCTGGCCTTATCTTGAACTAGGTAACAGTTAAATCTGAATGACAACACTGTATGGTGACTGGTGCCAACAGGGGCAAGGTGTTCCAGTATGGCCACCATACCCTCCTCGTTTGTTATGATGAGGTCAAGTGGCTTGGGTGTTTGCTCCCCTCTGTAATGTGTCGGGTCTCTCACATGCTGGAACAGAAAATTATCTCTCAGAGTTTCTTCAAAAAGAGTAGCAGGATTATTCAAGTCATTCGGGGTGGACTCGTTTCTCCAGTCGATGTCGCCATAGTTAAAGTCCCCCATGATAAGGAGGTGGCTGGGGCTGAGCATCGCCGCATTGTTTATTAAGGTTCTTAAGTTCCTTTGATTTAGTGGGCCACAGTTTGGGGATCTGTAGATACACACGACGATAAGTAAGTCCCCTCCCTTTAATTTAATTTTACACCACTTGGACTCTTCAAAAACATCCTCTCCCTGTACCCTCGCCTGGCTGGCTCTAAGGTCTTGCCTAGCGTAGATAACCACACCCCTCCTGCAGGATTCTTGAGTTAGGTTCGTAAATGAGTCATATCCAGCAATACTGAACTCATATTCCTCTGGGTCGATTCTCCTGTTCTTGTACAACAGTTCTACAACTCCTACAATATCTGGTTGGTGTACTCTTAGTAGTGTTTCAAACGCCTCTCTCTTATCAAGGAACGTGTCAGTATTAGTGTACATGACATTCAAGCCAGAATTTGTTCTCGGTAACGTCTCTGCTTTTAGTAATAAACCCGCTCCACCCACATTCTCAGAAGCTGCAGCATTTGCTAAGTACACTGTATTTTGCAGGGTGTGGTTAAAAATGTCATTGTTTACACGGCGCTCGTTTCCTCCTGTCCGGTAGGCTGAGCTGGTGCTGCCTCCCGGGTGGGGGGTTGAGTGGGTGGAGGGTGCACTGCTGCCCCCTGGCCCTGTGTCTGCACACTTGTTTCCACTACCCTCCCCCTGAGTATAACCCATGTGCACCTGTCCCCGTTCCTCCTCGACTCCTCCCTCTTCTGCTTCAAGTCCTGCAGGAGCTTCTTGTGCTGTTCCCTCTGCATTACCGTGCGGTCTGGGTGAATAAATACATCCCGAAATTCCTCGCTCCTTGCTAAGTTTTTTGCCTGCGGAATAACTTGCCATTTTTCCTACTCACTCCCTAGTGTGATCCTGAGGGGGCGAGGCTTAGCCCCCTGCTTTTGTCCCAGTCTCCTCACATCCTGAGGGGTTGCTGGAATCTTCAGAACCTCTGTGCAAATATTTTGAAACAGCACCTTGTCGTGTGTTTCCTTACTCACATTTCCCTCTGCCTGGCTCTCTGGGACTCCAAAAACTATTACATTGTTCCTGCGCTGGAGCCATTCCTGGTGTTCCTCCTCTCCCCTAACAGTAGGTGTGTTAATTTTCATTTCTTCGACACACTTTTTCAGAGTCCCAATCTGCTGTAGAACCTGTACTGATTCTGCATTACTCTCCGCCCCCCCCCCCCCCCCCCCGTGGCCCTCCTAATACGTCAGCATAACTCCTCTTAGCAACCACCTCCATTCTATTAGCTACTTCCTCAGTCTTAGCAAGGATCACTTTCCCAACTTCCTCCAGTTTGTCAACCAGCAGGGCTCCTGCTTCATCTATTTTCGTCCCTAGAGAACTCGTTACAGTATAGTAAGGTACAGTAAAGTACAGTATAGTACAGTACAGTACAGTACAGTATAGTATAGTATAGTATAGTACAGTATAGTGCAGTATAGTGCAGTATAGTATATAGTATAGTATAGTACAGTATAGTACAGTATAGTACAGTATAGTATATAGTATAGTATAGTACAGTGCAGAACTGACCAGTATACAGTAATACCCCGATTTACGAGGTCAAATGAACCCGCAGAGGTCTGCGTAAAACGAGAAAAGCGTAAATGGAATAACAGAACATATGGGATTAATTGAAATAGAGACTGGGCCGACTCCCAAACTCCACTTTTTCTGACACAATACCTATGTTGTAGTAAAAATAACATCTTAATTTTATGATGGGATGCATACACAATTAATATTGAAGAGATATACAGTTGACGGTTAATGTCCATTCAAATAATGGACTCAACTCCCCCCACCCCCTTCCCTGGCTCCTCCCTCTCTGAGAAATGTTTGGGTAAAAATACTAGATTTTAAGGTATAGTAATAAATAATGCCTAAAACTAAAGTTAGGATAATATACTGTAATTGACATTGCTGGATTCCTTGCAAGACCAGGAATATTTTGAATATACACGTGATATATTTTGCACAAAAGATAACATATTTGCTCTGAGTAAACAAAATTCTTACATTAGATATAAAATTTGTATGTCTAATGCAAAATCTATGATGTTTATATTCAAAATGATCATCATATTGTAAGAATTCCAGAAATGTAAATTATATTCTGGCCGGGTAATGTGTATGAATTTTATGAGCTAAATAAAAAAATTATACTTCACCCGCATATATGAGTAGATGCACTGCGCAAGTGGCAATTCCGGTTCTGGCAGGGCACTGCGTAAATGTAGAAACGCGTAAATGAGAACAGCGTAAAGAGGGGTATTAATGTACAGTAGTACAGAAGTGTACTGTACAGTGTACAGTGAACCCGCACTTTACGCAGTCAACTCAACCCACAGGGTACCGCGGAAAGTGAGAAACGCATAAAGTGAACAACATAACATATGGGATTAAATGAAATAGAGACTGGCTGACCCCCAAACTCCACTTTTTCCGACACAATAGGGTTCTAGTAAAAATAACATCTTAATTTTATGATGGTACATGCACACAATTAATACTTAAGAGAAATAGAGAAATACAGTCGCCAAGTTAATGTCCATTCAAATAATGGACTCAACTCCCTCCCCCTCTTCTCACACTACACTCGCTGGCTCTTCCCTCTCTGAGAAATTTTGGGGGGAAAACCACTAGGTTTTAAGGTATAATAATAAATAATACCTCAGACTGAAGTTACGATAAAATAATTGACATTGCTGGATTCCTTGCAAGACCAGGAATATTTTGAATATACACTTCATATATTTTGCACAAAAGATAACATATTTGCTCTGAGTAAACAAAATACTTGCATTAGATCTAAAGTCTGTGTGTCTAATACAAAATCTATGATGCTTATATTCAAAATGATCATTAAATTATAAGAATTCCAGCAATGTAAATTATATTCTGGCCGGATAATTTCTATGAATTTTATGAGCTAAATAAAAAAATTATACTTAACCCGCGTAAACGGATACACGCATTGCGGAATGTGAGCATCCTGGGTTCCGGCAAGGCACCGCGTAAACGTGGAAACGTGGAATGTGGGACCGCGTAAAGTGAGGGTTGACTGTATTTATTTTTAGTTTGTATGTAATTTTCGGTGAGCTGGAACTAATTACCCAAAATCCCATTGAAACAATGGATTCCGTTAACGAAATTTTCGGTTAACAAACGACCTTCTGGAACGAATTGTGTTCGTTAATCGAGGGACCACTGTATAGTAAAGTACAGAACAGTATAGTATAGTACAAGTCTATAATTCGACGTTTTATATTTGGACACAAAAAAAAAAAACACTACACAATTTCAAATTTCGACGGGTTTGAGCGGCCGGCATTTCTCTTATGTAAAAATGATTTATTGTTTATTATTTAATTTCTTTTTGATTGAATTATTGTTTGTGTGTGCAAAATGAATAATACAATTCATAAATAATACATAGAATATTAAAATGCACGAGGAGACGAGATGGCATTGTTTTTGTTGTTTACAAAACCAGTGACTGATTGGTTCTACATATAAAACTGAAGAAAATAAGACCCCAATTGTAGCTATAATAAAATAAATGTAAAAAAAATAAAATGGTTGTTTTAAGTAATGATATTTAATGATAATAAATGGAACAACGGAAGTAGCTAACCATTAATGGTAAAGAAAAAAGTGAGACCGGGTATGTAAGTGAGAGTGCGTGAAACATATCGTCATTACTCTACATAAGAATATGAAAACAACACTTATTTACTGTTCATATATATTTAAATTAATGTTTCTGAGTTTAAAAAAAAATTCTACCCACCAGTGGTGGTAAAGTTGAAAACATAAGGACAGCCAATGTTGTTGTGCATGTTTTTACTCGGATGACAAAGATGCCAAGTCATCAGCTTCAACTCTAGCTGAAGATGTAGAACATAAAAACTTTTTCTGTGTTGTTTTTAGTTTTTATTTAACTTTATCTGTGTTATTTTCGTTGGTTCACTAGGATTTTGCTTTATTACAGGTAGTAATTCACCCAAAAAGTAGGGTAAATAAGGCAAAATTTAGCCAAACATCGAAAGTACCAGACTCAAAATAATTTTCTCCATAGTTAAATTAATAGTTTTATAGTGCTGTAGAGAATAACTTGTAATTGTTAAGTACTGTAATGAGGTAACAGTCTTTGTAAGGGGCTGATTTCAGTTAAAACTAAGAAAACCTCTGCTACAACTATCAAGTAACGTCCTGGAAGACGCACGGTAATTTTCAAGGTATAGTATAGTACAGTACAGACAGAACAGAACAGAACAGTACAGTACAGTATAGTATAGTATAAAGTAGTATAGTATAGTATAGTATGGTAAGGTATAGTATAGTACAGTACAGTACAGTACAGTACAGTACAGTATAGTACAGTATGGTATAGTATAGAACAGAACAGTATAGTACAGTATAGTATGGTATGGTATGGTATGGTATGGTATAGTACAGTACAGTACAGTACAGTACAGTACAATACAGTATAGTACAGTATGGTATAGAATAGAACAGAACAGTATAGTATAGTATAGTATAGTATAGTATAGTATAGTATAGTATAGTATAGTACAGTATAGTATAGTACACAGGAGTATAGTATAGTATAGTATAGTATAGTATAGTATAGTACAGTACAGTACAGTACAGTACAGTACAGTATAGTACAGTATGGTATAGAATAGAACAGTATAGTATAGTATAGTATAGTATAGTATAGTATAGTATAGTATAGTATAGTATAGTACAGTATAGTATAGTATACAGGAGTATAGTATAGTATGGTAAGGTATAGTGTAGTATAGTATAGTATAGTATAGTATAGTATAGTATAGTATAGTACAGTACAGTACAGTACAGTACAGTATAGTACAGTATGGTATAGTATAGAACAGAACAATATAGTATAGTATACAGTAGTATGGTATGGTATGGTATGGTATGGTATGGTACAGTACAGTACAGTACAGTACAGTACAGTATAGTACAGTACAGTATGGTATAGTATAGAACAGAACAGAACAGTATAGTATAGTATGATATGGTATGGTATGGTATGGTATAGTATAGTACAGTACAGTACAGTACAGTACAGTACAGTACAGTATAGTACAGTACAATATGGTATAGAAAAGAACAGAACAGAACAGTATAGTATAGTATGATATGATATGATATGGTATGGTATGGTATGGTATGGTATGGTACAGTACAGTACAGTACAGTACAGTACAGTACAGTATAGTACAGTACAGTATGGTATAGTATAGAACAGAACAGAACAGAACAGTTTAGTATAGTATGGTATGGTATGGTATGGTATGGTATGGTACAGTACAGTACAGTACAGTACAGTACAGTACAGTATAGTACAGTACAGTATGGTATAGTATAGAACAGAACAGAACAGAACAGAACAGTATAGTATAGTAGAGTATAGTATGGTATGGTATGGTATGGTATGGTATGGTATGGTATGGAAAGGAATGGTATAGTACAGTACAGTACAGTATAGTACAGTACAGTATGGTATAGTATAGAACAGAACAGAACAGTATACAGTGACCCCTCGTTTAACGAACACCTCGGTTAACGTAATTTCGATTAACGAACTGCCTTCCATTAGGATCTTCAATTCGGTTAACGAAAAAAAATTCGGTTAACGAATTTCTTACGAACCGACCTCAACATGTTTTCGCTTGAACTGACCTGGCAACCAGCTTTAGTATCAGTCCGCCAATACATTAATCGGTTCTAGGGCTTAAATTCCTTACTATTTTAGTAAATATCAAGAAGTTTATACTATTCAATAATTTTAAAAGTTGAATATTCAATTTTTTAGTCATTTCAACAATTATTGAACATAATTGAAGGTAAAGTGACAAGTTTAATGCGCGGCATCCAGCCTCTTAACACAGCAAACAGGAGTTAGTCTCTCTCTGTTTTCGCTGGAGGTAACATCTTGCTTGAGACTCTCTTCAACTAAACGCTTTTTTTCTGTGTTTCCAAGCAAATTATTGGTCATTTTGAAATATACTTTTTATATTGACAATATATAATGCAGTGCAGTGTTGATTTAAAGAAAATAATTTTGAATTACACCAGAGAGCTAAAATTTTATGGGTGAAATGGCGCCATGGGGTGACTTCTCTTCCACCCAAATGCCTTCTCTTCTTCCTTCTCCTCCACCCCCATTCTAAATCCCATCATCATCATCATCATCCAGGAGCCTTCTACATACACACCTCAAAGTAAGTGAACTTTTCTACCATTTTTGTTGAATTTAGGAAATTTTCGGTGAGCTGGAACCAATTACCCAAAAACCCATTGAAACAATGGTTTCGGTTAACGAACTTTTCGGTTTACGAACGACCTTCTGGAACGGATTGAGTTCGTTAACGGAGGGGTCACTGTAGTATGGTATGGTATGGTATGGTATGGTATGGTATAGTATTAGGGTGTGTCATAAGAGGGAAGATCAGCTAAAACTAATGGCCCATCACTTTTTTGGTAGATTTTAGTGTATATAAACAGAAAATAATTTCAGTTTCAATATTTTGCAACCTTTTGCTAGGTAAATTTTAGCGTGAAATTTATCGAAAATCTAACGTACAGCTGCGTTAGTGCATTACAATTAAATAGTGAATATTGCTTTCTGACTTCATTCTTTAACAACCCAACTAACAATATTTTTTTCTGTTTCAGATTCTGATGCATTTATAAGTTGATAATATTTGCGATGGCTGCTTGTGTCAGGACGAGGAACCAAAAATCCAGCCATCTCAGTCACTATCTTGGGTCTGGGAGAGAGCTCCTGAAGTCGGAGTTGCCTACATTGAGAGATGCTTTGAGATACGGTGTTTTAATCAGGCAAATCAGTGAAAAGAACCAAAGAACTTACACAAAACGAAGACATTGCCAGTGATATGACCAAAGCTGTCTTGGCACAGTACACTCTGGCTAATGCTCAGTTCAAGCCTCCAGTCATAACAAGTCAGAAGAAGATTAGTGAGAGACTGCTAGCCAGTTGGGAAAAGGCAAGAGATATCTCTCTTGGGAGAGGAAAACTTGCAGTTAAGGACAGCTTTGCCAAGCAACTGGACCAGTTATTTGACATAATTACTTGCAAGTGCCCATTCTCTTTCCTGAGTTTGGATGCGATCGTGACTGAAAATCCGAGGCCCACATCTCCTGTATTTGCAAGCATGAACTGAAGATTCCTGTGATCGAACTGGCATTTGTCAAAGCACAGAGAGAGAAGACTGGCAGTATAGGGGCTCTCATGATTTCTAGCCAAGATATTCCGGAGTCCAAGAGACAGGAGGCTGCCACAGAGAGACAGAAGAGGAGAAGAGTTGCCGAGGAAAAGAGAATTGAGAAGGCCCAGGGTGAGGTAAAAAAGGCCGATGATTGGAGTCAAGCTGATTCAGAGTTTAATGACTTCCCCATGGCTGATCCGAGTGCTGACCAGGAGAATGGTGACTTTGTCCCTAACCCAGAAAATAATGATCCCAAACCTTCCAGGCATAAGATTCGAAATAGGAAAGATATCCCGAGCATAGCTCTGGCCAGAATGCGACACCACACTGGTCTCAGAGAAACTGCAGAGATAGCAACAGCTGCCTGGATTGACGGTGGTTTGATAACACCTGATGATGTTCACCTGGTGATAGATCATAACAAAGTAAGGAGAGCTCAGGAGAAACTTGTCAGTAACCTAGAAGAGGAGTTTGATAAGGGGATAAGAGAAAATGGAATCAATTGTTTGTTCTTTGATGGGAGAAGGGATGACACTAAAGTGTTCATGAAAGTTGGAGATTCTGACAAGTTGTTCCCTGCCATGGTGAAGGAGGAACACTACTCCTGCTGCAGTGAACCAGGAGGGAAGTATTTGTGGCATTTCACTCCAGAGAAAGATGACATCAGGAAACCAGCTGAGATAGTGGCAGAGAACATTGTGAACTGGCTCAGAGAGAGGAACGTAGACCAGACCCTGCAGGCCATTGGAGGGGACAGCACCAACACGAACACAGGGTGACAAGGGGGGGTCATACAGTGGATAGAGCGGAAGATTGGGAGGAAGCTGGTCTGGATTGTTTGTGACCTCCACACCAACGAGTTGCCACTCAGACATCTGATCCAGGAGCTGGATCGCTAGACTCTTTCAAACAACAGATGGTCTGGTCCTCTTGGCAAGATGCTGGACTCTGCTACTGAGTTAGAAATAAATCCGAGCTTTGAAAAAATCACAGTTGGCCCTCCACTCGTTGAGCTTGCACATACTGTCATTGACGACCTGACTACTGACCAGTACTATGGTTACATGATTTGCAGTGCCATCAAAACTGGGGTCATGCCTGATAGACTTGCTTACCTGCAGATAGGTCCAGTCTCGCATTCTAGGTGGCTCACAACGGCTCTCAGGTTCTGCAGAATTTGGGTCGCTCATCATAAACTGAAAGGGAACCAGCTTCACAACCTGAGACTTATTGTCCAATTCATCGTGAGTGTCTACTTGCCAAATTGGTTCAACACCAAGGTCAAGTCATCATTCTCCAAAGGTCCGAGGCATGTTCTCTTCCAGCTTGAGCTCCTGAGGAGTCAGCCAAGGAAGGTTGTTCAGATTGTGGAGTAGACTGAGGAGATCTTCCTGGTATGCTCATCCCGAGGCAGTTCTGCAGACAATGCTCTGCAGTAAGGATGAGGAGAGAAGAGTGGCAGTCAAAAAGATCTTGGATATGAGACTTATGAGAGGATCTGGGCATGACGAATCAGTTGGTGACGATTCCTTCAGGGTCAGGAAGACTCCTGAAGTCAATCTAGGTGCCAAGAACCTCACTGATCTCATAGATCTGGATAATATCCAGGCTGGCAGTGAGCCCCCTCTTACCTGCAGCCTCACCAATGTTCAAGTCAGAGCTTTCCTGGACAACCCCATGCATGTCCCTGCCTGGCCCTCGCACACCCAGAGTATAGAGCGTTGTGTACAGCAAGTGAGCGAGGCCAGCAGTCACGTGTACAGCCAGGAGAGGAGGGAAGGCTACATCCGAGCTCAGGTGGTCAGCAGGGAGGTGATGAGTAGAAACAGAAGCAAGAAAGACATGTTCTCTATGGTGTGCAGCAACACCGGGTCGTAGTAGTAAAACCGGTTTTTGTATTTGATGATTTTGTTTTCTAAAGGAATATTAAATTTTATAAATGTGTCAAGATCATTCGTTTCACTATTCTGGATCATTTTCATCCTAATAAATTAACCTGATACATTTACTTTACTTTAAATAAGCTATTTAGTGGTGTTGGCAAAAGGGTGGGAATACTGAATTTTCATAAGATTTCAAGTTAAAATTTACCTAGCAAAAAATGAAAACTTTTCAAATCTGAAGATATCACATGATTCTGCACATAGAACTACATCATGAATACCATGGGCCGATTTTTCAAACTCAAAAAAAAAAAAAACTCGCCTCCGTATGACACACCCTAGTATAGTATAGTGTGGTATTGTAGAGTATAGTATAATATAGTATAGCATAGTATAGTATGGTATGGTAGAGTATAGTATAGTATAGTATAGTATACTATAGTACAGTACAGTACAGTATAGTATAGTATAGTATGGTATGGTATGGTAGATTATAGTATAGTATAGTATAGTATAGTATGGTATGGTATGGTATGGTATGGTATAGTATAGTATAGTATAGTATAGTATAGTAGAATATAGTGTGGTATGGTATGGTAGAGTATAGTACAGTACAGTACAGTATAGTATAGTATAGCATAGTATAGTATAGTATGGTATAGTATGGTAGAGTATAGTATAGTATAGTATGGTATGGTAGAGTATAGTATAGTATCGTGTAGTATGGTAGAGTATAGTATAGTACAGTACAGTATAGTATTGTATAGTATAGTATAGTATAGTATAGTATAGTATAGCATAGTATAGTATATTATGGTAGAGTATAGTATAGTATAGTATAGTATTGTATTGTATAGTATAGTATAGTTTAGAATAGTATAGTAGAGTATAGTATAGTACAGTACAGTATAGTATTGTATAGTATAGTATAGTATAGTATAGTATAGTATAGTATAGTATAGTATGGTATGGTAGATTATAGTATAGTATAGTGTCGTATAGTATAGTATGGTAGAGTATAGTATAGTATAGTATAGTATAGTATAGTATAGTATAGTATAGTACAGTACAGTATAGTATTGTATAGTATAGTATGGTATGGTATGGTATGGTATGGTAGAGTATAGTATAGTATAGTATGGTATAGTACAGTACAGTATAGTATGGTATGGTAGAGTAGAGTAGAGTATAGTATAGTATAGTATAGTAATGCACATGTACTAATTTGATTACGGTACTAAAATTGTTATGTCTAGTGCGAATTACAACATGTTTATATTCAAATAAATCAGTATCTTACAAGAATCCCAGCTATGTTAATTATATTCTCCTAGGTCATATCACTGGCATTTTAAAATGAGAGAAGCTTAGTAGGACTGTTAAATAAACACACAGAGACCTTCGGTTCAAACTTATCACCTCAACCTCCCACCCCTCCCTCCCTCCCTCCCTCCCTAATCTGCTCAGCCGGGGGTTTATTTAGGCTTACAGTTTTATCTTATATAATATCTCAGACTAAAGTTAGATTATAATTTGCATTGCTGGAATCCTTGCAAGACAGTCAATAATTTGAATATAAACGTCATACATTTTGCTCAAGAGATAAAAATTGTTGTACGTTAGTATACAGTACTGTAGTCCATTTATAATAAAAAAATTTTAAACTGCATTTTTGGGTAGATTTACACCAATTTCTTCGTTTATTTTCATCCATTTACATGCACACACCATACTTAAAGAAACATAAAAGAAATAAATGACCTTAGTGCAAAGCTGTAGTGCACATGTACTAATTTGATTACGGTACTAAAATTGTTATGTCTAGTGCGAATTGTAGCATGCTTATATTCAAATTAATCAGTATCTTACAAGAATCCCAACAATGTTAATTATATTCACCCAGGTCATGTTACTGGCTTTTTATAAGAGAGAAGCTTAGTCACTTAAGAACTGATAAATATACAGGTACACTCGTTAGACCTTGGGCTGGTGCCAACTGTCAACCATACTACCTCCCCTCCCCCCACGCCCCCTCGCTCGCTTCCTACCCTCTCTCTACCCCATCTGCCCGGCGTTGCTGGAATCCTTGTGAAACAGTGAAAAATTTTAATATAAATGTCATGTATTTTGCACAAGAGATAAAAATTAATCACCTGTATTATATTACAGTAGTGATTTAAGAGTAAAAGTGTATACTGCATGTACATGTATAGTATTCCACATACACGTAAGTACAAGTATAAATAAAAGTTTATGTGATGATCCGACAACGTCCATTTCGGTTAACATCACGTTTCCAAGAATGTATCTAGGACGTTAACCGGCGCATGACTGTATATATATATATATATACATATATATATATATATATATATATATATATATATATATATATATATATATATATATATATATATATATATATATATATATATATATATATATATACACAGTAGTACCCCGATTTACACGATCAATTGAACCCACAGGGTACCGCAGAAAGTGAAAACCGCGTAAAGTGAACAACAGAACATATGGGATTAATTCCAATAGAGACTGGCCCGACCCCCAAACTCCACTTTCTCCGACACAATACCTATGTTGTAGTAAAAATAACATCTTAATTTTTTGATGGTATGCACACACAATTAATATTTAAGAGAAATACAGTCGCCAGGTTAATGTCCATTCAAATACAGTCAACCCTCACTTTACGCTGTTAATGTAACCCACAGGGTACCGCGGAAAGTGAGAAACGCGTAAAGTGAAGTACATAACATATGGGATTAAATGAAATAGAGACCAGCTGACCCCCAAACTCCACTTTTTCCAACACAATACCTATGTTTTATTAAAAATAACATCTTAATTTTATGATGGTACATGCACACAATTAATACTTAAGAGAAATAGAGAAATACAGTCGCCAAGTTAATGTCCATTCAAATAATGGACACGACTCCATTCCCCCTCTTCTCATACTACACTGCTGGCTCTTCCCTCTGAGAAATTTTTGGGGGAAAACCAGGTATAGTAATAAATAATACCTCAAACTAAAGTTAGGATAATATAATTGACATTGCTGGATTCCTTGTAAGACCAGGAATATTTTGAATATAAATGTCATATATTTTTCACAAAAGATAACATATTTACTCAGATTAAACATTTTATCTACAATTTGTATGTCTAATGCAAAATATATGATGTTTATATTCAAAATGATCACCAAATTGTAAGAATTCCAGCAATGTAAATTATATTCTGGCCGGGTAATTTGTATGAATTTTATGAGCTAAAACAAATATCTTCAGTTAATAAAAAAAAAATATTCTTCACGACACTATCTGTCAATCAAAGTTCCCCACCTTGCCTTCCCCCCTCTTCCAACCGCGAGGTCAGTCCCAACCCTCCCCCCCACCCCCCACCAATCCTCCCTTCAAGAGAAAGGTTGGGTGAAAAAATAAATTTTAACATTTTGTATTAAATAATACCTCAGATTAAAGTTAAGATAATATAATTGACATTGCTGGATTCCTTGTAAGACCAGGAATATTTTGAATATAAATATAATATATTTTGCACAAAAGATAACATATTTACTCAAGAGTAAACATTATATCTAAAATTTGTATGTCTAATGCAAAATCTATGATGTTTATATTCAAAATGATCATCAAATTGTAAGAATTCCAGCAATGTAAATTATATTCTGGCCGGATAATTTGTATGAATTTTATGAGCTAAATAAAAAAATTATACTTCACCGTGTAAAGGGGTACATCCACCGCGGAATGTGAGCATCCTGGGTTCTGGCAGGGCACAGCGTAAACGTGGAAACGCGGAATGTGGGACCGCGTAAAGTGAGGGTTGACTGTAATGGACTCAAATCCCCCCCCCCCCCTCTTCCCAGCTCACTGGCCCCTACCTCTCTGAGAAATGTTTGGGTGAAAACACTAGATTTTAACGTTTAGTAATAAATAATGCCTCAGACTAAAGTTAGGATAATATAATTGACATTTCTGGATTCCTTGCAGGTCAGGGAATATTTTGAATGAAAACTTCATATATTTTGCATAAAAGATAAAATATTTGCTTTGTGTAAACCAAATTATTACATTAGATCTAAAATTTGTATGTCTAATGCAAAATCCATGATGTTTATATTCAAAATGATCATCATATTGTAAGAATTCCAGCAATGTAAATTATATTCTGGCCGGGTAATTTGTATGAATTTTATAAGCTAAATAAAAAATTTTACTTTGCCTGCGTATATGAGTAGATGCACCGCGGTAAGTGAAAGTCCGGTTGTGGCGAGGTACCTCGTAAATGAGAAATCGCGGAAAGTGAAACAGAGTAAAGCGGGGTAATAATGTGTATATATATATATACAGTAGGCTCTCGCCAATAACGTTTAATAGGTGCCTGAAAAATGCCGTTATTTGTGTGACATTAAAATACATGTAAAAAGGGTTTATTGGTGCTGCCGCCCCAAGAATTTCACCCATTTTTCCCCTTGAAGCCCTCCTAACAGTTTTTGTTCACTGAAATGAAAAGAATTGGTATTCAATCATCAAAATAAAGAGTTTGAGTAATATAACACTTAGCTTCGGGGATTTTTAGAGGTGCTTGGTGCGATGCTTGTTCCGTATCTGAGGGACGCTAACACTTGCACTGTCTTTCATTCTACAAGCTAACCATTTCACAAGAAAGTGCTCTGTTATCACAAACAACCTGTTTCTATCACTTTTATCATTCATAGCTCGCCTCGCATTTCCATCACTACCGAAATATTTCTTAGACAGCGCAATACACTTCTTGGTCTCCTCTAAGTTCCTCTTAATATTTCGCACTGTAGACTCAGGACAGTTCAATTTCCTCACAATATCAATGTTCCGTGCACCACTTTCACTGAGCTCAACAATTTGTTCTTCATCCTTGACCGAGTAGGCACGCTTCTTGTGGCTTTTTTTCTGAGCTTTGGGGTCTTTTTTCTCATTCACTTTAAAAGTTCCCGGGCATTCAGGCGGTAAATCACTCCCTCCACCACCTCCCCTAACCCCCACAAGCAAAAATGCGAAAGCCATTGCTGATCACCGACCCTCGCAACCACTGATTATAGAGGCGAAAATCTCACATGTGGGCGCAGCGCTGTATTCTACGGAGCTTGCGTGAGAGTGAGGCGGGAGTGAGACGGAGAGGACAACTACGTCACCAACATGGTGGCAAATAAACGCTTTCATTGATACGCTCGGACGCTTCCTGCAAAATCTCCGTTATTCAAGAGAATCCAGACATTATTATCGAAAATGGGTATCTATTGTAACTTACCGCTATTGTCGAAAACGTTATTGTGGAAGTTGTTATTGGCGAGCTGTGGGAGCTGTGGCGAGACGTGCTGGTGCCACATAGTACCATAAACAGAGAGAGAGTGGTGCAATAAATATGATACCTGTCACTATTAGTACTATATATATTAGTTATAAAATTAAGTGAATTGGGTAAGGAGCAACAAAAAGGACAATGCGGGAGACACGAAAAAAACATGTAACGGCGGCACCACTGTGGTAAGGAAATCTGCGTGACGTCATCTCAGAGGCCTGCCTTGGCAACTTGGGGGTGTACGGGAGCTTTAAATTGGCAATCATGAGCAAATTGAGGTTTATTTCCTTTATTTTCAGACCAAATGGGACCTATTAGGCAGACAAAAATTCACTTTTGCCTGACCAGGGGGAGACATGTAGGATTCCAACATCTGACCACAGACGGTTAAGGAACCGTGGGCTTAAGGGTGGGGGGGGGGGGGCCATGGGCGCGCCAGTGAGTATACATAGTACAGTAGAACGTCAATTTAATTTAAGATTATTGATTTATAGCGACACCCGCAATTAAGGGCTGTTTTAATTTAAAGCATATCTTTCCTATTTTGTGCCTAATGTTTCCCACCAGATGCGCCTCTGGCCACGCTACACGGCTGCCCGCCACCCTCAAACATCCTCAGTTCTCACACCGACGCTCTAGTGAACGGACATGCTGTGTGACACTATCTCCTTCTAACACGTTTATCAACCATCGCCATTATGTCCAAGAGGCCAGCCATTACATCATTAACCCCCACAGGCCAAGAAATCAAGGCAAACAATTACACTGGAGCAGAAAAACAAGGTGCTGGAAGCACTGCAGCAGGGAAATGGTGTTTCCCGCGTGTCACACCACTAGACAGTGATGTGGATGATGAGCTGGTCGAGTTGGGCTCTGCATCTTCAGAGGATGAATTGCCTAACTAAAGTTGAGTGAAAATCTATTTTTGATAGCATAAAGTAATTAAAAAATAAGTTGATAGGAAAGTGAGTGCTGGGTGAGTCAGGCGGGTGGTGAGTGGCACCAGTGTGACCAGCCTCTCACATCAGCTGATCGCTCGTAAACAGACCATTTCACGTCTCATAATTTTAGCTAAGTTGATTTCTGAGTGTTTGTTTTAACATAATACTACAAAAAACAATGTTTTGTTCATTCTAGGAGATGGGCTGAGGTGCATCTGGGTAGACTCTCAGTGTTTTTAGTATTTTGTGTTTCCCTCAAGTACCAAACTAAAGTATTCCATTGAAACAACACTTTGATTTAGTGCGAATTCGGTTTAAAGCGACCTCTCTTAGAACACATCTCGTGTTATATCGACGTTCTACTGTATAGTATAGTACAGTACAGTATGGTAATAGTATAGTATAGTATAGTATAGTATAGTATAGTATAGTATAGTACATTATAGTATTGTACAGTACAGCTCCTCCCTTTATGACGGGGTTACGAACCCAAATCCAGGTCGTAAGTCACAAATGCTTAAATAATATATAGAAAATCTAAAATGGGTGTCTCTTTTTCTTCTCACCACCACAAAACTCTCACTTTTAAGCTTGCCAGCTATATTAAAGTGAATTACAAACGAAAATTTTGTCAGTACACAACGCGATCACTGACTTGGGATTCGAAAATACGTAATTTGACAAATTTTGGTACGACTGAGACGGTCAAATGTTCGGGTGGTTGTAAGTCAAGTAGGTCGTAAGTCGGGGAGGAGCTGTATACAGCATATCACAGAAGGAATAAAATATAGAAAAGAATATTGACTTAGAAAATATAAGCAAAAAATATAAGATAGATACTTATAGACAGAAAGACTAAGAAAATAAGATTAATAGAAAATATATATATGAAGCAAGTATATAAGTATTGAAGAATAAATAGAATAAATAGGAAGTAAAAACAAACTCCCTCACAACAGAGGTATGGTCGGTGACGCAGAGGTATGGTAGGTGACACAGAGGTATGGTAGGTGACACAGAGGTATGGTAGGTGACACAGAGGTATGGTAGGTGACAGAGGTATGGTAGGTGACAGAGGTATGGTAAGTGACACAGATGTATGGTAGGTAACACAGAGGTATGGTAGGTGACACAGATGCATGGTAGGTAACACAGAGGTATGGTAGGTGACACAGAGGCATGGTAGGTGACACAGAAGTATGGTAGGCAACACAGGGGTATGGTAGGTGACACAGATATATGGTAGGTGAAACAGATGTATGGTAGGTGACACAGAGGTATGGTAGGTGACACAGAGGTATGGTAGGTGACACAGAGATATGGTAGGTGACACAGATGCATGGTAGGTAACACAGAGGTATGGTAGGTGACACAGAGGCATGTTAGGTGACACAGAAGTATGGTAGGCAACACAGGGGTATGGTAGGTGACACAGATATATGGTAGGTGAAACAGATATATGGTGGGTGAAACAGATGTATGGTAGGTGACACAGAGGTATGGTAGGTGACACAGAGGTATGGTAGGTGACACAGAGATATGGTAGGTGACACAGAGGTATGGTAGGTGACACAGAGGTAAGGTAGGTGACACAGAGGTATGGTAGGTGACAGTGGTATGGTAAGTGACACAGATGTATGGTAGGTAACACAGAGGTATGGTAGGTGACACAGATGCATGGTAGGTAACACAGAGGTATGGTAGGTGACACAGAGGCATGTTAGGTGACACAGAAGTATGGTAGGCAACACAGGGGTATGGTAGGTGACACAGATATATGGTAGGTGAAACAGATATATGGTGGGTGAAACAGATGTATGGTAGGTGACACAGAGGTATGGTAGGTGACACAGAGGTATGGTAGGTGACACAGAGATATGGTAGGTGACACAGATGCATGGTAGGTAACACAGAGGTATGGTAGGTGACACAGAGGCATGTTAGGTGACACAGAAGTATGGTAGGCAACACAGGGGTATGGTAGGTGACACAGATATATGGTAGGTGAAACAGATATATGGTGGGTGAAACAGATGTATGGTAGGTGACACAGAGGTATGGTAGGTGACACAGAGGTATGGTAGGTGACACAGAGATATGGTAGGTGACACAGAGGTATGGTAGGTGACACAGAGGTAAGGTAGGTGACACAGAGGTATGGTAGGTGACAGAGGTATGGTAAGTGACACAGATGTATGGTAGGTAACACAGAGGTATGGTAGGTGACACAGATGCATGGTAGGTAACACAGAGGTATGGTAGGTGACACAGAGGCATGTTAGGTGACACAGAAGTATGGTAGGCAACACAGGGGTATGGTAGGTGACACAGATATATGGTAGGTGAAACAGATATATGGTGGGTGAAACAGATGTATGGTAGGTGACACAGAGGTATGGTAGGTGACACAGAGGTATGGTAGGTGACACAGAGATATGGTAGGTGACACAGAGGTATGGTAGGTGACACAGAGGTAAGGTAGGTGACACAGAGGTATGGTAGGTGACAGAGGTATGGTAAGTGACACAGATGTATGGTAGGTAACACAGAGGTATGGTAGGTGACACAGATGCATGGTAGGTAACACAGAGGTATGATAGGTGACACAGAGGCATGGTAGGTGACACAGAAGTATGGTAGGCAACACAGGGGTATGGTAGGTGACACAGATATATGGTAGGTGAAACAGATGTATGGTAGGTGACACAGAGGTATGGTAGGTGACATAGAGGTATGGTAGGTGACACAGAGATATGGTAGGTGACACAGAGGTATGGTAGGTGACACAGAGGTAAGGTAGGTAACACAGAGGTATGGTAGGTGACACAGAGGCATGGTAGGTGACACAGAAGTATGGTAGGCAACACAGGGGTATGGTAGGTGACACAGATATATGGTAGGTGAAACAGATGTATGGTAGGTGACACAGAGGTATGGTAGGTGACATAGAGGTATGGTAGGTGACACAGAGATATGGTAGGTGACACAGAGGTATGGTAGGTGACACAGAGGTAAGGTAGGTGACACAGAGGTATGGTAGGTGACACAGAGGCATGGTAGGTGACACAGAGGTAAGGTAGGTGACACAGAGGTATGGTAGGTGACGCAGAGGTATGGTAGGTGACAGAGGTATGGTAGGTGACACAGAGGTATGGTAGGTGACATAGAGGTATGGTAGGTGACACAGAGGTATGGTAGGTGACACAGAGGTATGGTAGGTGACACAGAGGTACAGTAGGTGACACAGAGGTATGGTAGGTGACACAGGTGTCCAGATATGCCGAGATATTCCCAAGTAATTTTATATATCTCGTCACTTCCTGAATTATGAAATAATACATTCCTAGACCATATATGTGCCAAGTTATATGAAATTCCTATTTATCGATGGGTTACTCTATTATTAGTAGTGTTACAGTGATATCCCCCTTAGCCGGAACAATTGGTGCAGAGCTCCTCTGGGAAAAAACTCCCTCATCCCCGGAATTTTATCGTTTTTTTCCGCAAAATTCCAGCTTTGGGAACGATTTTCCGAGAAAATTTAAATTTCGGATATCGGAGAGTTCCGGGTTTAAGGGATTCCGGCTAACGAAGATATTACTCTATTATTGTTATTATTATATTCTTGCCCCACAGGCCCTCACGTGGGTCATTGACCTGTGTTCTGGTGGGCTAATCCAGTAAGAAAAAAACCTCTTACCTTCTGTACAAGAGAGAAGATGTCCATTAGTGACTTGTGACTTATCTCGGCCTGGGGCAGCTCCTGACACGTTTATTTGTTGCCGAGATAAACGCCAACGACGACGATGTAGTTTGACTCAATCCTGGTGACTGTCTGGAGTGTAGAGGAAGGACAGAGCATTAGTTAACTATTATGATGTTCTGGCAGTGATGTACAGTATATAAAATACAAGGAGTAAATCACTCCAAACAAATTACTGTAATTTAAGTGTCAAGTTATGTTCTGTGAATGGACAAAAGTCAGGGAAATAAAGACACTTTATAAATATCATTAACATGTAAAGTAATAAAGACAGAAATATTTGAAGGTGGTTGTTAATTGACAATACTGTAGATGACTTCAACAGATTGACAACACAATATATCATGGCATTATAGGTATACAGTGACCCCTCATTTAACGAACACCTCGGTTAACGTAATTTCGATATACGAACTGTCTTCCATAAGGATCTTCAGTTCGGTTAACGAAAAAATATTCGGTTAACGAAGTTCTTACGAACCAACCTCAACATGTTTTCGCTTGCACTGACCGGGCAACCAGCATTAGTATCAGTCCGCCAATACATTATTCGGTTCTAGGGCTTAAATTCCTTACTATTTTAGTAAATATCAAGAAGTTTATACTGTTCAATAATTTTAAAAGTTTAATATTAAATTTTTTAGTCATTTTAACAATTATTGAACATAATTGAAGGTAAAGTGACTAGTTTAATGCGCGGCATCCAGCCTCTTAACACAGCAAACAGGAGTTAGTCTCTCTCTGTTTTCACTGGAGGTAACATCTTGCTTGAGACTCTCTTCAACTAAACGCTTTTTTTCTGTGTTTCCAAGCAAATTATTGGTCATTTTGAAATATACTTTTTATATTGACAATATATAATGCAGTGCAGTGTTGATTTAAAGAAAATAATTTTGAATTACACCAGAGAGCTAAAATTTTATGGGTGAAATGGCGCCATGGGGTGACTTCTCTTCCACCCAAATGCCTTCTCTTCTTCCTTCTCCTCCACCCCCATTCTAAATCCCATCATCATCATCATCATCCAGGAGCCTTCTACATACACACCTCAAAGTAAGTGAACTTTTCTACCATTTTTGTTGAATTTAGGTAATTTTCGGTGAGCTGGAACCAATTACCCAAAAACCCATTGAAACAATGGTTTCGGTTAACGAACTTTTCGGTTAACGAACGACCTTCTGGAACGGATTGAGTTCGTTAACGGAGGGGTCACTGTATTTGTACAGGTATGTACAGTATGTCTGAAATTATCTATTTATATTACAGGTAGTTCTGCTATAACGCGATAATAGTGTTCTTGTAAAATATCGTGTTATAGAAAATGGCGTAATAGAAATAACAGGGCTCATGGAGAAAATAGGGTTAGGTGCAGATTACTCGAAATCGAAAAAAATTAGTAGTTAGCCTAACACAAAGGATAGCACAGTCTAAATAAATGTTACATTCATATCTAATAATGAAATCATACAGTAAATGTAACACTTTACTTGATGGGGGAGAAGGGTGATTTTGAGGTTGATAAAATCGAGCTTCTCTTCAAGTGTTATATCCTTTCTTTTACGATCATCACCGGGAATTCTATCACCAGAACGCTTCTTGTTGATATTCTTCTTTACTATATTCACAGTTAATACAGTACCACAAAATTGGAGAAATAGTAAGCAAAAATCGCGTTATATCAAACAAGTGTTCGCGTTATACAAATATCTTTCCTAATTCATAAATCGCGTTAGAGCAAATTCGCGTAACAAAACATACATTGTGACCTCACACCTGACCCCTAGTGAAGAAATTTCACAGGATTATAGAACCTGTTGTCCTACTGACCTCGTTACCTTAATCCACTTTGCCCATTTATAAAATAATTTATTTAATGTTTGCTTATATTTTACTATTTCAAATCATTAGTAAATCAATTGTGTACAATTACTTCATTGAGAATGATTACAATATTAACCTTAACAAGATATTTCAGCAATTTATCTGGCAGTTAAAGAAAGATTATCTTGACTTTGAAGATGATCTTAGTTAGAACACTGTGGACGGGTCAACTACAGGCATCCCCCGCGTTACGGAATTTCGCTCGCACGGAATTTGTAAATTATGACCAATAATTTGGCGACACGGCCCGTAAATCCGCCCTTGCGGAAATTGGTGAAAATTTTAACAATTAAACAAAAAAAAATCACTATATAAAATTTAAATTTTTTGTTAAAAATTACAATTTGTTTGGTGTGGATTTCTTGGTGTTTGCTACCGCCAAGTGTGGCATCCCCACGCGGAGTCAGTCCATTGTTTAAATAATAATAATAATAATAATTAACGGTTTATTGAAAGAGCTTGGCAGCCAGAAGGCTGAAAATATACAGTTACATATATGGGGAATGGGTTTCGAATTACAAATAATATACAAGTAGCATGTTTCTCGCCCCAGCAATTGGATTTAACTTTTACAAACACACAGTAAGTACAGTACAGTGCATTGCCCTTATTCAAGATGACTGGAAAGAGGCCATCAAGTGGAAGTAACCACAGCAGTGCAAAAAGAAGCAGCAAAGGCATTACATTGGATATTAAACTTGATGTGTTAAGAAGCATATCATAAATTATTTAATGTACTGTATTGTATGTGTTTATAAATGTTTATTTTCATTCATAAAAGTGCTTGAATTACTTTTTTGAGACCGGAAAAAATCCTTAGGAACGTGTCTCCAGTTTTATATTGGAAGTCAATGGGAAAATAGGTTTCGCGTTCCGGAATTTCGCGATACGGTCAATTTTCCAGGGACGCAACCCTTCCGTAACTCGGGGGATGCCTGTAAATAAATATCTTGAACAATAACCCTTAACAGCCATTTTTTAAACATTCTGGTTAGCACTTATTATCTTCCCAAAAGCATCCTCAGAGCCGTAACTCAGTTTTTTCAACCAAATATATGCGATTCGGTTTAGGTTACTATTTAGTAATCCAAAATTATTATTAGAATATTGGGATAAGTCCTCCAGTGTGGATGAACACCCGAGGACTTATCCTAAATGTTCCATGTTATATATGAAGAGAAAAAGTCTCTGAAATACAATACAGTGATATCCCCATTACCCAGAACAATTGGTACAGAGAGATTTCCAGCTAACCAGACGACTTTCTCAAACCCAGAAAAATTCCTTATGCCGGGAATCTTTTTCAGTTACTGAGAAAAGTTTCCAAGTGTCTAAACTAGACATCTTGCACACACAGACACTAGCTCACTTCCCCAGAATGTTTCTGGGTGCTGGGGATGTTTTCCTCAAGTCTAAACCACCGGAGTCCATAAATGCAGTTCTAATTAAGTTAGAAACTCCATTTCTTAACTATAATAATCCAGAATAGTTTATCTAAAAGTTTGGTTAAATAAAAAATAAAAAAATTAAAAATCATGAATGAAGCAGTGTGTTACAGCAAACACTGGTATTTTTCACTCCCATGGAGCTGTGGGGGATTAGTGGGTCTAGTGTACACTTGTGAACAAATGTCATGTCGCCCCTTCTGCTGCTCCACGAACCCTGAGATTCAGACTCATGAATCTGAAGCATTTATGGGCAGAATAATGCACCATTGTCTACTGCTTCGGGTTCATGAGTCTGAATCTCTTGGTTCGCGGAACAGCACAAGGGGCGACAGGACTTCTGTTCACGACTGTACCTGACCTAACCTGATGCAATGTCAGCTGGTGGTAGGGTGTGGGATTACTGGTCTAATTACTGACCTTCTGATGGCTTGACAGGTCACCCTTTCTTGGGTGGGGGATTAGTGGGTCTCATGACCTGAAGATGTCTTGAATAAACATGAAACCTAAAGTATTTCTAGGGAGATCGTGATAAGTATTTTTATAAATGAGCAAAGTTGTATCCCTTCAACATTATATTACATAACATATTAAAATATGGAGTGAGAAAGGTGTGGATGATTAGAGAGACGGAGTGGAAAGGAGTGTTGCCAAGCTCTCCTCAACAGCTGATAATAACTCACTACCAAGCAGTCACACAAACCCAGATGTGTCTTAATTCTGCATGTATGTATGAATGTACATGTGTGTATGTGTGTGTGTGTGTGTGTGTAATAATAATAATAATTAACGGTTTATTGAAAAAGTTATGCAGCACGAATGCTGAAAATATACATTGGACAAAAATTACTTATTACATACAAAGACATGGGGTGGGTGGGTCGTTTTACAAAAGCTTTCATTACTGAAAGAAGAAGGAACAATGATTGAACATACAAATTATTAAAGTTTACAGTTGATGGCCCGGGCCTGGGCTGGTCATGGAGACACCAGGTGGTGTGGTGTTCAAGTGGTGTGGTAACTCGTCCTCGGGTGTTGCTATGCAAGACCTCACGTGGTCATGGGGACATCGTGTGGTGACCACCGGAAGAAATTGTCCAGTCTCACAATGGACGTGGTGGAGGTTGGTTGTCATTTGTGATCCTGCGATTATTTTCAATTTATTGCCGAGTTTTATGAGAAAGACGACCATTCTATCCAATTCTTACGTATCCCCGGTCCTTCCACTTCTAACTAAGATACAGCATTGTACTTTCGGACATGGCGCACCCCAAAGTTTTTAACAACTGAAACATTTAGGTTAGTTTAAGCTAGGCTTACCGGGGGTCAGGAAGCGGAGCCTCCGGCTATGAATTAGTTAGGTTAGGTTAGGTTGGCTCAGGTTAGGTTAGGTTGGGTCAGGTTAGGTTGAGTCAGGTTAGGTTGGGTCAGGCTAGGTTTGGTCAGGTTAGGTTAGGTTGGCTCAGGTTAGATCAGGTTAGGTCAGGTTAGCTTGGGTCAGGTTAGGTTAGGTCAGATGACTCTTTTGTTTTCTTACAACCCCAATAACCCCAATTTTACAGGCTCTTCCCCATTATTGTGGGGGGGGGGGGGGGGCAAAAACTAGCAATTTCCTCCAAAAATGAAGGTCAGATTCGTTTAAAATACACCAAAATACACTGGAAAAACATATTGGTCAACCCCGAGGGACTCCTGTCCTACAGTAAAAATTTACCAATACTAATAATAATAATAACAATAATAATAACAAAACCAAAAATAAAAAAAAATACATTTCAATAGTGAGAAATAATATATGTATGTTGTGTTGTCAATAGTAAGAGAAACAATTGAGACCCTGCAATTGTGTGTAAATGAGGCAGAAAGTCAGATCATCAACCTGGGACTTGGTCAACATATAGCATTAGACTACACATTTTGCTTCCAACACCACGACCTCATCTGCAAATTTGGTAAGGAGCTTCTACACCATCCTCGACACCGGCTCCTACTACCACCTGAGATCCCTAGTCCGAGAATTGCTGTTCGACACCACAATCGCATCCAGCCCATACGTGCACGAACTGATCCCTATAAGAACAGCCCAGTCCCAACCATTGTAAAAATTATCAATAACTTGTAATAAACCAGTGTATTCACTCCCAGTAAACACTACTCCTTGCACTGTCACTATGTTGAAATGAACTGTAGTTTGAGCTTTTCCCCATCTAGTTATTATATATTGTAGGGGTATCGAGACATTAAAGTTGTCTAGCACTCAGGATGGAAGGAAACTCTAATGTGGTTTTCTTGTATAATATATAAGTTATATGATAGACAGTCTGGTGCTGGAGGTGCTGTGTGGTGAGGGGCTGCTTGGTAGAGACGTGGGGTGAGTAGCTTGTTGAAGGAGTTAGATGTGCAGGAGCTTCGTTAGAGAAGATGTTGCCTGTTGCTGGCCTCCTGGTTGAATGAAATGTTAACAGTGTGGAGCTTGCTGGAGGAGATGTTGCTTGTTCAGGAAAATGGGCAGAATGAGAGTTGGTTGGTGAGGAAGCTCAGGGAAGGACAGCTGGTGGGTCGCCATGCTCGCCGGCGGGAGCGAGGACCGCCAGGCAGGCGAGGAGATGCGAGGGGCAGCCAGGCAGTGGCGGAGGAGGAGGTGTTGCTTGTTCAAAAAGAATGGTCAGAATGAATCTCACTGGAGAGACAGAGCTTATATACCCCGCAGCAGCCGCTATGAGTCATGGTGGGAAAACCCGAGAAGTCGCCGGTGAATAGTTTCGTTGCTAAGATATGGTAACATCTGGGGACAGCTCTCGCTTGGTTGCTAGGGGAGGCGGCACATTGGAATGCGATACACAGTTTGTAGGGGAGACGTCCACTACAATACTCCCCCTCCCCTCCAGGCGGTGTAGGAGACTTGTTGTTTGTAGAGTTGCTTAGCACATGTGAGGAAGACCGGGCGGTGCATGCCTCATGTGAGACAACGGCGATGGCGTGATGAGCGGATTGCTGAAATACAACTGTCTAGATACACACTATCTGTGGGAGAAGGGAGAAAAAGGGTGTGTGGAGGCGATGAATGTTGTGCTTCCCTCACGACAGGTACAGGGTCGTCAGATGCGCCTGCTGGGGTGTGTGTGGGCCTGGATCAGGAGCAGGGGCTGGGTCAGCAGAAGTGGATTAGGGCTCGTGACAGCAGCTGGGTCCACGACAGCAGCAGGGTGCAGGACATTAGCAGGAGTACCTGAGGGAGAAAAGAGGGGGTGTGGAGGCGATGGATGTTGTATGCTTCCCTCACGGCAGGTACTGCTGGGCCGGGGTCGGCGTCTGAGGCAGGACGGGTGTGCTGGGGTCGTCAGAATGTGGTGCGTGGGGCAGGAAGAGGAACCGGTATCTGCTTGAAGACTGGGAGCGTGATCAGTGTCTCCTCCATCCTGTGTGAGTGCTAATCTCCGGGAGTCACCATTGTAGGGGTATCGAGTTATTAATGTTTTCTAGCACTGAGGATGGAAGGAAACTCTAATGTGGTTTTCTTGTATAATATATAAGTTATATGATAGACAGTCTGGTGCTGGAGATGCTGTGTGGTGAGAGGTTGCTTGGTAGAGACGTGCGGTGAGTAGCTTGTTGAAGGAGGTAGATGTGCAGGAGCTTCGTTAGAGAAGATGTTGCCTGTTGCTGGCTTCCTGGTTGAATGAAATGCTTACAGCATGGAGCTTGCTGGAGGAGATGTTGCTTGTTCAGGAAAATGGGCAGAATGAGAGTTGGTTGGTGAGGAAGCTCAGGGAAGGACAGCTGGTGGGTCGCCATGCTCGCTCGCGGGAGGGAGGACCGCCAGGCAGGCGAGGAGAAGAGAAGGGAGCCAGGCAGCGGCGGAGGAGGTGTTGCTTGTTCAAGAAGAATGGTCAGAATGAATCTCAATGGAGAGACAGAGCTTATATACACTCAGCAGCAGCCGCCAGTCCTCTATGAGTCATGTTGGGAAAACCCGAGAAGTAGCCAGTGACTAGTTCCATTGCTAAGATACGGCGACATTGGAATGCGGATACGCTTGGTTGCTAGGGAAGACGGTAGCAGGTGGTGTGCAGCTACGCAGTTTGTAGGGGAGACGTCCACTACAATATCTTATTTGTGTCACTTATGTTAAATGTATATTATTTGTAAATCGAAACCCATTCCCCAAATATGTAACTGTATATTTTCAGCCTTCTGGCTGCCAAGCTCTTTCAATAAACCGTTAATTATTATTATTATTATTTATATCTTCCCAGGCAGTAGTACCTCCCTGTTTGGTGGCTGCCTCCTGCTACCTACTTTTTCTCCCCATAGCCTTCATGTTCTTTACCTTTAAGCGGTCCTGTCACGGTTCTCTTCACAAATGCCCAGTAATGTTGTATTTGCAGCTTCTGCAGACTGTAATACCATAATTACCGTAAAACTTTATGGCGACCATCGTTTTGTTGTTGTCGCTTGTGGTCCCGTGTTGACGCCAGGGTTGCCAGATGTTGGACAAGCTTCACGGCCAATACTCGCGCCATCTCACGGCCATAACGGCCAAAATTAGACCAATTCTTTTTGGATGGGAAGCACAAGGCTATTTTTGCAATCCACACAAAATAAAAGTATCCCCTATAATATCCATTTAAAATGTGACAATAAAACCAAATTTTCACTTATAATTGAAAGCCCGATAATTACATAAACATAATATCTATAATTAATCGTACAGGGGTACCTAGTGACAGCACTAGGATCCCGCTTCCTCTATCAAGGAATAAACAATTGAAATTGAAATTGAATCTATTATCTACAGTGGAGCATGATAATGGTGAACTTGATAACACTAGTTGACGTAAGCAAAACCGTCTAGTTCGTCATCGTCCCCTGGTTCTTCCTTCTCGTACATGTTTGCAGAGTTGAATAGCTCCATCATGTGTGGTGTTACTTTGAAATCTCTACAACATTTTCCTTGGAACTGGAGGTGTGAGCGAACGCTAATAATTGTGCCCAACATTTCAGAACATAGCTGATTTCGAGAATTGGTTTTGACGTTGGTTACCGTGGAAAATATTCTTTCAACAGCATTGCTCGTTGGTGTTGTGAGGCAAGCCATAGCTTAGGTCCCTAATTCTTCAAAGGGCCACTTACCTGTTGAATTCTTGTATTGCAACACCCCAGACCAAAAAGAGGTAGCATCTGTGGGAATTTTGCCATCAAAAACTGACTCCTCAGCCCAAGAAAAATTATGTATCTTCTTTTTCACTTCGAAGGTGAGGCAGTGAAAGGTCTTTGAATGGCACTCGTTCAGTCTGGCTCAATACCTTGCGTGGAGCAAACGCACTCAAGCCTTTGAAGATCCCCGTCGATGCTGGAAGCCTGCTTTCCACTTGTTTCAAGGCCTCGATTAAAAGACCAGCACATAACCTTTTTACTTCATCTACCTTGCCTCCGTCTTCAGCAGAGTGATTCTGTTAGTTTATGAAGGTGTACAACTCGTGCATGAATTTGGCACCATTTTCGACCATGTTTAGTGGTGTACTGCTCACATCATTGTCATTCCTAAAAACCCCATTCAATTCATATTAGGCTATATAACATTCAAATCCACCCCGCTTGTAGAATCTCAGAAAACGGGAAACATTGATAAAGGATAACTCACCTACTCAATGTTCCTAGACCATGTGTTGTATTGTACCCAGGTACAGTTATATCATATTAAGTGTATGTATTCATAGCATTAAGGAAAACTCAGGGTATCCAGAAGATGAATGTTTAAGTCCAGTTGAGCCGGACTAGTGTAGTGTAGTACTAAGTGTGGATCATGGTTTGAAAGTCATACTATTTACGTCTGTGAACGTGTAGCGAACATAACTTCCACAGATATCATATGAAAATACACGAGAACAATGATCTGGAAAAAGGATAAATGCATCAGCACTATGTGAGGTGTTGGAAGTGACCCAGAAAATATACTTGAAAGGAAATATCTTGTATGCATCGGTGTGAACTTAATACACCTCGTGTCCTCATGTGACATATACCCACGATATGTACAGTGATCAGAGAATGTTATGTCTGGTTTCAAATAGTGCAATGTGTGATAGGAGGATCCCTAATTACAGTTTTAAGTGAAGTGGATACACACACGCCATGAACATTCGGCCTTTGTTTTAGGGAGCGTCCTGTACCCGCCGCGTTGATATTATAACCCAATGAATTTACCCACGTGTTAGCAAACCAGAACCTTACCTTAGTGTGTAATTTAGGTTTAAAATGTGTGTTTATAAGGCATGAGTGACAATATGCCGAAAAGTGTTCAGGTGAGAACCATAAGAAATAAAAGTAAAAATTAAAGATTGGAAACTGTAGGCCTACGCGGTGACGCACAGCGAGGCACTGCCTCAGTACCCTCCGTTCTACCCTCACCTCAGGTCAGTGTCCTATCGCGCTATATCCCGCCCTGATGTATAAGTGTAATAGTAATGTGTTAGGGTGTGTGATAACCGCCCATCAGGCATTATTTCTCAGTACCCTCCGTTCTACCGTTACTTCAGGTCCCATGCGGTCGGAGTACCTTGCTGTGCGGCAGCCATTATCCCTGTGAGCATCCCACCAGGTGGTGACTACTCCCAGCTAAGTCAATCCACTGTGAACCTGTGGATTCCCAGCACACCACTCCAAATGAGTAGTATCAAATAAGGAGACCGTGAGAAACGCCGTGGTCGTCACTTGGAGCGACCTATAATACCAGGCGTAGAAATAGTACTGGTATGTCTCTTGGAGAAGCCCTCGTCTTTACCCACCGAGGACGGTGTGGGAACGAAGTGCCTGTTATATATTCCTAAAAATTTCAAGGAGTCCCATACCTGCAGGTGTGGGGTGTAACAGGTGTGTTGAGATGGTGCTACTAGGTATGATAACCGACGGTGCTATACTCCATACAAGTGGAGCAGTCTGATGTGTAGTGTAAGAAGAAATGACCGAGGTAAGGAGGTCATAGAATGTTATGTAATAAGTATGTGGATGACACGCCATTAATGTAAGACTTCCGGTGCCGAGCGGGGTAACCAACTTTTTCGTTGTTCTTCTGAGGAAGGCCAATTCATTTGTATGTTTTTTACCATTATGCTTTATAAGGAATAAATTAATTAAGACGTGTTGTAGTTTCACCCTTCTTTCCCCTTATCGATCTGGTCAATGAAAAACCTAACCCAATGCCAATCCACTCTGCACGCTACCTAACGAGCTACATGCTGTCCAGAGGGGGTCTGGTGGCTGCGACCCTTAGAAATTAAGATTAGAGTTAAGTGACCCCCAGTCTGGCAGTATAGTGGCAGTGGTTTTCCATTCCTGTCAAGGATTCTATCTTGCAATCTCTTATGGTGCAGGACCAACTCACTTACCAGTTCTTCAGGATCAGCATCTGTTGTTTGAAAAAGAGAATTAACTCTTTCGAATTCTGTAACGATTGGTGACACAAAGTGAAAGTACAACAAATTGAATGGATCCTTCAGCATACCCAGAAATTCTCTTGCTCTTTAGCGACAGGTAAGACCTGCCTTTGGAACTACAACAGCAAAGTATCCTTTCAAGTCCTTCCAGTTTAAGAGGATATTGTAGATGACTTTTCCTCGAACTAGCCATCATATACATGAGAGTTTCTGAAAGGGAAGAGGAGTGTCCTTTCGTTCTTCCTTAGCATCCATTTCCCTAAATAGTTCCGTAAATGCCTCTCTAAGGATGACGCTCTTACTGAACCACTTAGGAACTTCATGCAAGAGGTGTCCAAGATTAGATGGCAGCTTGCCAAAAGCCTTTTCAATGCCGTACAAGTGAGTGGCAGACACATCTGTTGAGCAAGCAGTTTGGTGACTGTTCTCTCACTCTCGACCACACTGAGTTATGTTCACCAATCATCGAAGATGCACCATCACTGCCAAACTGAACACAGTCATACCACTTTTTTTTTTTGTAGAGAAAGGAGGGGTGAAGGAAGATTAGAGGTGGGGTATACTGCCAGATTCTGGGGTCACCAAGTCTAAGGGGATAACTTAACTATAGTCTTAATTTTAAAGGTTGCAGCTACCAGACCCCCTTTGGACAGTATGTAGCTCGTTAGGTAATGGGCAGAGTGGACTAGGCATTGGGTTAGGTTTTTCATTGACCAAACCGATAAGGGGAAAGAAGGGTGAAACCATAACATGTCTTAACTAATTTATTCCTTATAAAACATACTGTAACAAAAAATACAAGTGAGTTGGCCTTCCTCAGAAGAACAATGATGACTTTGGTTACCCTTCTTACAACATCACTCAACACGTGGGGACTGCTCCACCTCTATGGAATATAGCACCTTAGGTCATCATACATAGTAACACCATCTCACCTCCCTGTAGCACCAGTTCACTAAACCTGTTATACTCCACACCTGCTAGTATGGGACTCCTTGTAATTTCTAGGTACATAAATCAGGCACCTCGATTGCACACAGCCCTCGGTGGGTAGAGACGAGGGTTTCACCAAGAGGCATACCAGTACTGTTTCTACGCCTGGTATTATAGGTCGCTCCAAGTGACGACCGCGGAGTTTCTCAAGCATTTCCTTATTTATTCGTACTCCTTTGGGGTGGTATACTGGGAATCCACAGGTTCACAGTGGAATAGCATACAGTAGCTGGTAGTCGTCACCTTACACGGTGGGACGCTCACAGGGATAATGGCCGTCGCCCAGCAAGGCACTCCGACCGCATGGGACCTGAGGTGATGGGAGAACGAAGGATACTGAGAAATAATGCCTGCTGGGCCGTTATCACCATCCCTATTTCACTTTATGCATCAAGCAAAGTTTTAAACTGTAATAACTGTTACATAAGCCTTATTTAGGGAGGGATATAGCCCGATGGAGGACACTGACCTGAGTTGATGGGAGAATGAAGGATACTGAGGGCAGTGCCCCGCCGCTCCTCACCGTGTAGGCCTACAGTTTCCAATCTTTTAATTTTACTTTGATTTCTTATGGTTCTCACATCTCCATTTTCCCATTTATGGTGACCTGGTGTCTTATAAATCCATATTTTAATCCTAACTTACATAATAGAACACGGTTCGGGCTTGACAGTTCTTGGGGAAATTAAATGGGCTATATTATCAAAGAGGTATACCCGAGGCGGCCTAGGCGCCAACTCAAACAGTTCAAAAGATATCGAAGTCTTTAAACTGCTAAGAGAACATGGGGGCATGGGGGTGGAGGAGACTGCAGTGGGAGCGGGTAAACAAGGCGAAAGATTACAGGGAAATAGTGTTAGGAATGATGACATAACTAAATTAGACAGGGAGTTTAAAACTAAACGCGGTAAGGGGAGGACTCAGAACACGACTAACTTAAATGTATATTACGCGAACAGTAGAAGTATGAGAAACAAAATGGATGATATTAGGGCCTTGGTATGTACCGAAGAAATCGATATAATTGCATTCACTGAAACATGGATCAACCTAGACACACGTGAATTACCAGTCGAATACCAAATTGCGGGTTACAAACTGTTCCATACCGATAGGCAGACCAGGAAAGGAGGCGGAGTAGCAATCTATGTTAGGGATAATCTGAAGTGTGAAATAAATAAGGAAATAAAAACTGAGAGGAATACAGAAACAATTTGGATAGAATTAAGCGACGGTCGGGAAAAATTAATCACAGGAGTAATATATAGACCCCCCAATCTTGATAGCGTCAATGAGCGACTTATCTGGGATGAAATGCGCAGGGCTTCCATACACAACAAAGTCTGTATAGTAGGCGACTTTAACCTTGGCCAAATAGATTGGACCGACCTTACGGGTAACTCAGAATCAGAGGATTTTCTCGAGACGATCCAGGACTGTTTCCTAAGTCAACATATAACCGAACCCACACGGGGTAATAATATATTGGATTTAGTTTTGTCAAACAGAGAAAACCTCATTAGCAATGTCGAGGTAGGGAACGAACTTGCAAACAGCGATCACAAAGAAATTCGATTCCAGTTAGATTTTCAGGGCAGACGTAAGGAAAATTCCACTAAAGTACCAGATTTCAGAAGGGCAAACTTTGACAGTTTAAAGAGGCAGCTGAGAGAGGGGGTGTCGCGCTTGGCCGTGAACCTGACAGATGACACCGACCTGATAACGAGATCTGAGGCTGCCGAGTTCCACGACAATTTAAATAGTGAGTTACTTAATGCACAAAGGCAGAACATACCATACAAAAAACTCAGATCAAACAACAATGACCCTAAATGGATAAATAATTATTTAAAGAACATCATTGGCCAAAGGAAGGCTATAGGTAGAAGGATAAATCGTGGCGAAATTCACCTCCGGGACTATTATAGGGTATTGGCGAGTAGAGTTAAAACCGAGATAAGGAAAGCAAAGAGGAATAATGAGGTAAGGATAGCAAGGGAGGCAAAGACAAACCCCAAAGGATTCTACCAAATGTATCAAACTAAAACACGAGAAAAGATTGGACCAGTACGGTCAGACTCCGGCGAGCTCACTGATAACGACGGAGAAATGAGCAATAATTTGAATAAATATTTTTCAACAGTTTTCACCAGCGAAAATTTAAACATGATACCCGAGGCACCGACTCTATTCAGAGATAGTGAAGAAAACAAATTAAGTGAGATAGTCGTGACTAGTAACGATGTTAGTAAGCAAATAGACAAACTAAAGCCTAATAAGTCACCTGGTCCCGATGAGATATTTGCCAGAGTATTAAAGGAATGTAAGGAAGAGCTTAGTATGCCCTTAGCAAAGTTGTTTAACATGTCCTTAAAAACAGGTGTAGTACCAGAATCCTGGAGGATAGCGAATGTAATACCGATCTTCAAGAAGGGGGATAGATCACTATCCTCTAACTACCGCCCAATCAGTCTAACATCAATAGTAGGCAAATTACTGGAAGCAATCATTTCAAACTCTATTCGAAATCACCTGGAGAAGCACCGATTGATCAATGATTCCCAGCATGGCTTCACAAGCGGACGTTCTTGCCTAACTAATCTATTAACATTCTTTTCATCAGTTTTCGAATCAGTGGACGAGGGGCACAATTATGATGTGGTATATCTCGACTTTAGCAAAGCCTTCGACAGAGTACCCCACGAAAGACTAATTAGAAAGGTAGAAGCTCATGGCATCAAAGGTGACATCCTTAAATGGATTAGGGCGTGGTTACAGGACAGGAAACAGCGAGTGAGCATTAACGGCACTAAGTCCCATTGGAGCAACGTCACAAGTGGAGTTCCCCAAGGCTCAGTACTTGGACCATTATTGTTTATTATATACATAAACGACATAGATATCGGCATAGACAGCAACATAAGTAAATTTGCTGATGATACTAAAATAGGATGTGTTATCAAATCTGACGAGGACTCGGCAAAACTACAGGAGGATCTAAACAAATTTTTCGAATGGTCTGAAAAATGGCAGATGAAATTCAACATCGACAAATGTAAAGTACTCAGTATAGGAAATGTAAACAGGGAAACCAGATACCAGATGAACAACGATGCCATAGAGAAATCCGACTGCGAGAGAGATTTAGGAGTAATGATAAGTAGGAACCTTAAGCCAAGTAAACAATGTGTTTTTGCTCGTAACAAGGCTAATAAAGTACTTGGGTTCATACAAAGGAGTGTTAGTTACAAGACTAGCGAGGTCATCCTAAAACTGTATCTTGCTCTTGTGAGACCACACCTGGATTACGCAGTCCAGTTCTGGTCACCGTATTACAGAATGGATATAGAATCCTTGGAAAGAATTCAGAGGAGAATGACAAGACTAATCCCGGGCATTAGGAACCTTGAGTATAGAGACAGGTTAAAGCATCTTAATTTGCACTCCCTTGAGAGACGTAGAGCGAGGGGCGACCTGATAGAGGTGTATAAGTGGAAGGCAGGGCTAAACAAAGGGGACATTACAAAGGTACTCAAATTATCCAACCAGGAGCGAACTCGTAACAATGGTTTTAAATTGGACAAATTTAGATTTAGGCGTGAAATAGGTAAACACTGGTTTGGAAACAGAGTAGTGGATGAATGGAACAAGTTACCAAATATCATCATTAACTCGAATACGCTGAATTGCTTCAAACATAGGTTGGATGCTCATATGAGCAATAGGGGTTGGGTGTAAACGGGACTGCCCAGTATGGGCCAATAGGCCCGCTGCAGTTTCCTCCATTCTTATGTTCTTATGTTCTTAAAGCTTAGCGTCATATTTTCATGGCGTGGGTGTACAAGATATTCTCTTTGAAGCATAGTTTCTGGATCACTTCCAACACTTCACATAGTTCTGATACCTTAATCCTTTTTCCCAGATCATTGTTCTCATGTATTTTCTCTGATATCTGCAGAAGCTATGTTCACTAAACATTCACAGATGTAAATAGTATGACCTTCAAACCACGCTCCACACTTAGTCGTACAGAACACTAGTCCGGCTCAACTGGACTTTCCCAACCATCTTATAGATACCTTGAGTTCTCCTTAATGCTATGAATACATACAATTAATATTTTATGCCCGTAGCTGGGTACAATTCATCAAATGATTTAGTAACATTGAGTAGGTGAGTTATCCTTTGTCAATGTTTCCCGTTCTCTGAGATTCTACAAGCGCGGTGGATTTGAATGATATCTAGCGTAATATGAATTAAAGGTTTTTTTTAGGAATGACAATGATGTGCGCCGTACATAGCCTTCCCCTCACAAAGATTCATATTATGCGGAATAATATGCAAAAGCACTAACGCTGTAGTGTACATACATTTGACAACATCCTAACAGTTCGTGATTACATTACCTTAATATATACAACAAAACATAAGGAGACTTAAACGTTTGCCACGAGCGTCTCCGCTGCCAGATACATCGGACAGCAGTTTACAATCCTGCTACTTCGGCACACAATAGATCATTAAAAAGAAAATTATCAGGAGACTTAAACTTTTCATACTCGAGTCTCCGTTACCTATACATGTAAGAACTTATCAATTCCGTTATTTCAGTACAATACAGTATAGGGAACATGTCCCTAACAGTTCATCAGAGTGTTACCTCAACATACTTTTGGCACCAACACATAAACAGTGACCCTTTGACATTACATCTACAACAAAAGTTCTCTGCCTGAAATTACATATACTAAGGAATTTAAATTCTTGACTGTGAATGGGGAATTAGTTACATCAGACACTTCCTCAAATTACTACTCCGTTTTAATAATAATTCACCTCTTCAACACAAAGCCGTGGTTCTATGAGTACACAATGGGGCTCATAACACAAAACCTGGATTTTCTATCTCACGGTTCAGAAGAACTGGCATTTTAAGGTCGGGGTGACTCCATCACCCGGAGTGAGTCAACAACCCCCAAAAAACTTCCGACACACTCACACACACACACACAAAACTGAGATTTCTCCCTTCGACACCATAAGCAGCAACTGGATTTCCGTACTTCAGTTCGTAAGAACTGGTATTTAAACTGTCGGGGTAATTTCATTACAACTGACGAAGTCAACACCCGCAAACGTTCTGATAACACATAAAACTGAGATTTCTCTCTTCGTCAACATAAGGCAATAACTGGATTTTCTGACTTCAGCTCGTAAGAACTGGTATTTAAAATGTCGGGGTGACTTCATTACAACTGACGAAGACAACACCCCAAAAAAAAAAATAATCCGACAAACCACCTGAGCAGCTGTCTCCCCCACCAAATAATTTATTATTAAACCAATCAACTGTATCAAACTGGAAAGCCAAAAATATTCAATTGGAAGCAACATCCTGGAACTATCTGTCCTGCAAATCCATTATAACTACTGGTCTCCTCTGCCTCACGTGGAATCTGCTTGCAGGTTGACCTTCCACATTTCCGTCATCACTTTCCTCAACTGTTTCGTCTGAACCTGAGTCCGAGGAAGAATCATAAGGTGTTTTTAGGGGACTCATTCAGCTGAACAAACATGTCTCTACTTACATTCCTCTTTACTTTCTCAGCCGCTCTCTTGATCACCTCACTTTCATCCAAGGGGTTAGTCAACTCATACGCCGCACCATCTTGTATAATTTCGTTTATAGTGTACGGACCTTTCCACTTGGTATTCAACTTCCTATGTCATGATCGTGATAACGGCTAACCTGAAAACATTAAGGATTCATATTACGCTCAAACGTCCACAAAACCTTCCGAGTCCCCCAGTGGAAACTTCCCCCGTTTTCTCTGTTTCCTTTGAATATAATCCACGGATTTCGTGGCAGACGCTGTATGTAGGGACCTGTTGCCATCCAACCCTTTGTAATCAATTTAATTTTGCTTTTGATAGCTCAGCCAGAGCATTGTTAGTGAGGATAATAGTAGGGAATGAAACTGAGTTCATAGTCTCATTTTCAACGTCAGAGTGTACAGTAAATTAATTCATCGAAATAGAAGTAGGTGGACTCCCTGACCTATTTTGAGTGAGGGCGCCGCGGGCATTTCAACCGTTAGTAAGTGCTCCTCCCTTCACCCATACAGGTAGGCCCTTCTTTTAGTGATTTGACCCAATTAATAGTTGATTGTGCAAGTGTTACAGTAACGTAGTTGATATGCTCTGAGTGAAGTAATATTTACGTCTTTAACGTCCCCTGAAATGTGATGTCTGTCACCGTTAGTAAGTGCCCGTCCCTACACCCATACAGGCCCCTAACGCAGCCTAGGCCGTGTCTGTAGAGTGGATGTTGTATCCACTATGTCTGGGGAGATGTCCGAGGTCCAGTAGGATCAGTTACCTTCGTGAAACCCGGCCGTCAGACACTTCAGACTACCTATGGCCCCCATAGCTGGCTCGCCTGGCCCTAACGCTCGGCCTGCGAGGTGACCAGGATCACCAAGCCACCCACCACTACCAACCCCATCTTTGGTGGATGAGTGTCTAACTCAGTAGGGCTATTTGTGTGGTGGGGTTTAATCCACTGAGATCTTTGGAGTTCGTTGAAAAGTACCCCAAGGTGGCAGGACCCCATGGCGGTTGTTTGAGTATCACTCCTGACGACAGAATGTTGTAGTGGCAGTTGCCCCTGTTCTTTAGGGTGCTAAGTGATTATAAGAATTATGTGTTATTGAGTATGTCCACCCAGTAGGGGTGTGAGTATGTTGAGCCTGAGGGCATAGTACCAGATTTCGTCTGTTGGTACATATATATTCTTTCTCCTATCTCCATATTAATGTTTAAATAAATTTTGTATTTGTATATTGTGTCTATTATTTACCTCCAGTATTTACTGTTATTTCTTTCCTATTACTTGATACTATCATTACATATACCCACGAGCCTCCTCCCGAAACGCTACCAATGGTAATAAGTATGAGAGTAAAAGGAATTGTTACTGACACACAGACCCTCATAAAATGGTGGCAGCGATGGTGATGTAATGAACATAGTATCGAGTTGGGAGGAATGACTGTGATACTGTAGTTTTTTTCACTGAGATAACTATTTCTCTGTACGGGTATGTAATAACCATTCCACTGTAACTAATGAGTATTTCAGATTGCTAATAATTTTGTTCCATATTTTTCCAAGGTACAGATTTTTGTGGTGGTTTGCAGAGAAAGTGAAATAAGTTCAAAGGAATACCTTGGAGTTGGGTTAGAAAAAGTCTTGTTTAAAGTAAATGATACCAGCAACAATAACTTGAGTGTAGAGTGTGAATAAGGTTCATTAATATTTGAAGAATTTTGATGTGTAACAAATTTTTTTTTCCGTTGTTAATTCAGTATTACTTAGACAGTGAGTACATGTTCGGGCCGTGGCACTAGTTTGTGAAATGTTTTCACAGTGAGAGTGCCCAGTGTTTTAGTTCTGAGTTGCGAACAGAAGCATTGCACTATATGCAAAGGTTAAGTGGATGCTAATTTGTACTTGTAATATTCTTTAGTTTATGTGTTAGGTAGGATATATATTCCATTTACTTAATATCTCGGGGCGTTTTACAGTTCCTTGTGTTAATATTCCTATGTATATGCTCTAATTTTAAATGGTATTTTAATCAGGTGCTAATGGTTCATTATTTGGTGAAACGTTGTATATTATGTGAACTCTAATGCCAGTATACTTTCAGAATACGGTATTGTATATGTGAGGACCTTATGGTGATACGTTATATGGAAAGTGTTATACAAGTGTATGGACCCGGAATTGTGAGTACAGAAATTCGTGAAGTGTTCACACAGTGTTGCACCATACAGAGTTTGTGTGAATAGCAAATTATCTCAGTGTATTTTTCATGCAATAATATTATCTTTTGGGAGATTAATAAGCTGAACAGTATTTTGAATAGTTGATGCATGGAATGTCAAGTCGTATTGCCGAAAATCAGTACCAGTCCTTGGGTCTTGAGTGAGCCCTGTGCATTTTATTGTATTTACATTGGGTTAGTATTGATTTGTTGTAACACGATGGCAGATGCTAACGCAAATCACAGGACCATGACGGGCAAAACCGCTGTTGATTTAGCAACAGAAGTCCAAGCTCTTCGGGCTAAACTCGCTGAGTTTATGGATACAGTAAGGAGACAACAAGCGTTGCTTGATGAACGGAGGGAAGAACCGGCTATACCTACTCTCCCTGCCGTGGTTCCACTTTTGTCCCCTCCTAACGATATGCCCAGCCGATCTCCTGGCCCCCATTACCACCACTACATTCCGAGGCTGTCCATTGACAACCTCGTTGGTCTTAACGCAGACAACATCCTAACTAAATTTTGTAAGAGAGTAGAGTATAACGCAGTTAGCTCAAGGGATCGATGGTATGTAGCTACCGACCGCATGGACCAGCAAGTTGAAGCCATGGTCTTAGTAGAGCTTGATACTGATGAGGAAGATTGGGAAAAACTTAAAGTAACCTTGCGGAAATTGTTTGTGAAACAAATCCCTCTAGAAGATGCCTGGGAGGAATTTGCGCGATTAGAGTACAATTTGGAAGATGATCCCCGTCGTTTCTTGAGCCAACTTAAACTAACTCTCAACCATTTTCCGCCAGTATGGACCCATGGAAGGTAAAGAACAAATGTTGAAAGATAAATTGTACGACCCTTTGCCAAAACAGTTGAAAGAGGAATTGAAGTTTTACTATTCCCCTTGTTGTCCAGTAGACACAATGGCTGCACGATTGGAGAGACTCCGACACAACTATCTGAAAGGTAACAGAACTGGGACAACTATCTGAAAGGTAACAGAACTGGATATCCCAGTATCCGGCAAGTTCAAAAGCACGCGAACCAAGAACTTCCAGTAAAAAATGTAAGAGCCAGTGAAAGTTACTAGTGGGCCTTGAAGAATGCAGTGATGGCTAGGGAAACACTGAGTAACACTGAGTCCGTTTATTATGGATGAGAGAAATACGAGTGGTATCTCGCGTGTGCCATGCACGTCTCACACAGTTAGACTGGGGCTGCCTTGCCATATGGCAGCCTCGGGGCAATGTTGCCACATAACACGTGCAGTGTTGCCACATGATTATATATATAAATGCTACTCGGCACAGTAGCTTATGTACAGGGTTGCTACTCGGCACAGTAGCTTATGTACAGGGTTGCTACTCGGCACAGTAGCTTATGTACAGGGTTGCTACTCGGCACAGTAGCTTAGATACATAACCATACAGGATCTGGGCAGGGGAGCGTCCTGTGTGGGTGGGAGTATTACGTAACTCCAGGAGTCCTTTGTCAAACGCCTCACAGTCTATGTTGCCTGAAGGGGCCACCTTGAGGATGAGGTGCTTGACTGTCTTGGCTGCAGCCTCAGCATGGCCGTTTGACTGTGGGTAGTGGGGTGTTGACACGATGTGGCGGACTCCCCAACGCTCCAGGAATCCTGTGAAATCCCGGCTGGTGAACTGTGGCCCACCGTCCGTCCGCAGACGTACGGGGACGCCCAGGTCACGAAAGAGGTGCCGGAAGTGGCGAATGGTGGCCGCGGACGTCGTGTCTGAGCCATAGATTACCACCACAGGCCAGCCAGAGAGTCGGTCGGCGACAACTAGGAAATGTTTCCCAGCTGTGCTGAAGAAATCAGCCGACACGGACTCGAAGGGCCTGGTGGGTTCGTCGTCGCACAAGAGGGGCTCTTGCTGTTGACTGGGCTGCATGATCTGGCACGGCTCACAGGCACGGACCGTATTGACGATATCCACGTCAATGCCGGGCCAGTACACAGCCTGCCTTGCGCGGCGCTTGGTGGCCTCTGCTCCACGATGGCTGTTGTGTAAGCGGGTCAGAACGCGACGACGGAGAGCTGCAGGGACGACCACACGGGCACCGTACAGGACGAGGTCCCCATCTGCGTAGAGGTCCTCACGTATCTTCCAATACGGGCGTAGGGCATTGTGGAGGTCAAAACGGTCGTGAGGGAACCCAGTCCTCACACTCTCCAAGAGCTGAGTGTAGGAGGGGTCGTCGCGTGCCGCGGTCCGTAGTTCCTCAAGGGCCAGATCGCTGTCGGGTGGCGTCACTGAGGCCTGGGTGCTGGCGAGGGACTGTACGGCCTGCAAGGTGACGATGTTGCTGACGGAGAAACCGGCCTCGGTGCTGAGCTTCTCGTCTTCAGGTGTAGGGCGGCTGACTGGGGAGCGGGAGAGGGCATCTGGGATGCACAACTCCTTACCTGCGCGCCAAGCCGAGGTGAAGACAAAGGCCAAAATCTTCTCCTTCAGGCGCTGGAGGCGGGGATTCTCGATGGCGTCCAGCGAATAGTGGTTAAGAATGGGGACCAAGGGCCTGTGGTCTGTGATGAGGTCGAAGTGCTGTAGGCCAATGAAGTAGAACTTGCACTTCGATAAGGCCCATACAACTGCCAGCAGCTCCAGCTCGATGGTAGCGTAGCGAGACTCAGCATCGGTGAGGAAGCAAGAGCCACACTGTACGAGCTGGTACTTTCCTCCACCGTGATCCTGGAGAAGGGTGTAACCAACCCCGTACAGGTGCGAGGTGTCTGTCTGGAGGACGGTGGGGAGCGCTGGGTCGAAAGTAGCGAGGATAGGTGGACTTGACAGGGCCTCCTTCACCTTATGAAAGGCGAGGTCGTGGTCAGGGGTCCACGGAACGTCCTCTTGGGGCTCATCAGGGGGCGGAGAGGCCCTGCAGCGGCGGAGACGTCAGGGGAAAATTCTGCCAGCTGGTTCACCAGGCCCACGAAAGACCTGAGATCCTTTTTGACTGAATCCCTGAAGGCGAGAGGAATCAACCGGGGAGTGTGTATGGCAAACGGCTGTGCATCTTCCCGCAGGTGTATCCTCATAGGCGGACCCGCCATAGCCTTCAGTGGCGAGGTCCGTAGGGCCTCCTTCGTCACCAGCACATCAGAGTACTCCTTCAGGAAGTAGGCCCTTGCGGCTGAAGGAGACGTCTCGCTGTGAAGAGGAAGCAGCGGTGACTTGGGTGGAGGCGGGGAGGGAGTGGACGCGGGTTCTGGGCAGCTCTGTGTGGCAGCGCCAGGCGCGTCGCTCGTCGACTCACGCACCCTGCTGGCGGTGTAACGAGCAGTTGGGATCTGCTCGGGAAAGTCTCTGGGCACCACGCCTAACTCCTTGCAGTGCTCCCACGACAACAAGGGTGTAGCGAGAGTAGGCTGCACGTCGATCCATCCGTGACACGACCTGTCGCCGTAGGTGATCTCTGCTTGAAAGGAGCCCACAGCGTCCGGCATCTGGGAACCGTCCGCATTGTAGCACTGCAGCTGCGGCGGTGGTCCCAGCCCGCGTTTGGCGAGGCCCAGTTTCTGGAGGTGCTTCAACCCAATCACCGTAGTATCGGCGCCGGTGTCCGGTATCACCTCGATGTGACCCGACACATCACCGTGTGTGACGGCGACGCGGATAGTAGGGGAAGGGGTAGCCCTGGGGCGTGTGGTCGATTCCACCCTCCTGATGTGACTCCGCTGCTGCTTGGGGCTGCATGGGCCATCTGGAGGGGGCTGCGTGCGAACCACCCCGAGGGAAGTGCGCTGCTGTCCTCCTCGTCTCAGGCTTTTGGGCTTGGGTTGGCGGCAGCACTTGTCATAGTGTCCATAGCGACCGCAGGCCTGACACTTGTGGCCTCGTACAGGGCACCTTTCTGTGTTAGACCAGTGGCCCTTACGGTCACATCCACGATACAGTGCGTCGGCGGCCGGGCAAGTCTTGGGGCTGTGCTGCTTTCCACAGCTGCCACAGGAAGCACTAGGCGGAGGCATGGAAGAACGTGTGGCCGCCTTCTTATCCTTCTTGTATTGTGAGATAGCTCTCACAGCAGGTGGGGCCCGTAAGGCAGAGGTGGCGGACTTGGTGGCCTCGTATGACCGACATTCAGTCACTACCACCTGGAGTGTGGAGGAAGCGTCCAGGGGGATGAGTCGCTGCATCAACTCTTCATGCCTGACACCTGTCAAGATCCCGTGCTTGATCCAGGCTTCCTCACATTCCCGGCTGTGCGCCTTGCAGACGTCGATCTCCTCCGACAAACTCCTCAAACGTACAAAAAAGTCGTCAAAGGATTCGTTCTCCGCCTGCTTGCAGCTGGTAAAGGCACGGCGACGCAAAGCCTCGTTGTTCCGACCCTTAACATGCTCCTGTAAAAGGTCGAGCACATCCGTCACTGAAGAGGTAGAGTCGGGAGGCACGTGCAACGTGTGCTCCAAAACTCTCTGGGTCTCCAGCGACAAACACAGCCGCAGTTGGATGAGCTGTTTGTTTGGAGGCATGCTGTCAAGGTCCACCATCGTGGAGTAATCTGTCCAACGCCGCCTCCACTCACGAAAAAGCTGAAACGTGACGTCTGGTGAGAGGGCGGGTGGGGGTTGAACAGATGCCTTGGGAGCTGTTGGGGTAGAAAGAGTACCTGGAGGATGCTGGTGTGGTGGAGGGGGGAGTGTACTGGCGCCTTGAAGCGCGCTACCTGCGAGTGAGGGAGGGTGGGTTAGCGCCAGGGTCGCCAATAGTGCCTCAAAACGCAACTTTTCCCCCTCTCTTCGTGTCTCCTCCCTCTGAAGTTCCATCTCTCTGCATCTCTCGTCCCGGTCGTCCATCCACTTCAGAATTGTGGCAATGTCCGTCACTGGAGGTGGAGGATGAGAGTCTGCGCCCGGTGGAGGAGAAGGTGGTGGGGAGTCGTGTCTCCCATCTTGACGTTGTCCCTTCTTACCTCCCATCTTTGTGTGTGCGTGGACTGCACTGTTTAATATATAAAGTGGCGCCTCAACAGCTCGAACCACATATATATGACATAAACAGCGCAGAAATCATGCATATGGTCCAGGTCCACTGTTCTGTCCGTGAGTGAGTGCGTGCGTGCGTGCGTGTGTGTGTCTGAGAGAGCGGAGGGAGCGTGGTCCGGCAAGACCGTCAGTGTCCCCCCGATGTGGCACGAGAAGGGTGTGCGCCTGCGTGCTCCGTGGGTACCACAAAAAACAGGCCAATGCTCAACTCTCAGCTCTAGACACACACTAATACACTGACACTAGCACTGCCACCGTCACTAAAACGCACTGTGACGGCCGAACACTGCACAACGCGGCGAAACACAGCGCAACACAACACAACACTATGAGTCGACGCGCATCACTGGCAGACGTAACTGTCGGATTTGTTCACACACTTTGTAAGTCCACAGATCCTAGGCACTGCGCCATGAAAGTTACAAGTGGGCCCTGAAGAATGCAGTGATGGCTAGGGAAACACTGAGTAACACTGAGTCCGTTTATTATGGATGAGAGAAATACAAGTGGTGACTCGCGTGTGCCATGCACGGCTCACACAGTCAGACTGGGGCTGCCTTGCCATATGGCTGCCTCGGGGCAATGTTGCCACATAACACGTGCAGTGTTGCCACGTGATTATATATATAAATGCTAATCGGCACAGTAGCTTATGTACAGGGTTGCTACTCAGCACAGTAGCTTATGTACAGGGTTGCTACTCGGCACAGTAGCTTAGATACATAACCTACAGCCAGTAGGGCAGAACGTAACATAACAGGAGGAGCTGGTGGTACCAGCAGTCAGCGAGATTGACATGCTGCAGCCCCATTTGAAAGTCCTCGTAAAAGGTTAATTGGAAGGCCACAGGGACCTTACTGTCCATATTGCCGAACACAGAGTCATGATACCTCTTCTTGCCCCTTAAATCCACCCTCACGTTCATGTTGGGATTGCTTAGAAGTAGGGTGTAGGAGAAACAGTCAACGCTGCCCCGGACGCTCAAGTCGTCAGCATTATCCTAAGTATTGATATAAGAGGATTCCTTCCAATGTGTCTCCTTGCATATGGTTTACTGTAGATGAACGTGTCTGTCTTGCTTTAATAGATACAGGCAGTGAAGCCACCGTCATTAAGGAGAGTTTAGTAAAAACTTTGAATTTGCAACCCATCAAACCTTGTAAATATAGGTACCAGGGTGTTACGGGAGATGAGTTAAAAATTTAAGGTAAAGTAGTCATAACAGCCCAGGTAACACCACAGTTGAAAATCAGACACCATGCCATTGTGGTGGATGATAAGTACTTTGATGCAGAATTACTATTCGGAGCAGATCTCCTTGGCAGATTTAGAGTAACACTGGAACGTAAAAGGAAACAATTCATTTGGGCAGGCCATTCACAGGAATATGGGAGAGTGTTGACGAGAGAGCACATGAAAGGAATCAAATGCGTCAATAAATTGTCGTTAAAGCCCGATGTACCTTGTCCACCACAGTTGAAGAGTCTCCATATTGATAGGAAGACTATTGTACGAGGCCACCATGCACCTATCATATCCATCAAAGTGAAAGTAGAGAAAGGTCAAATTCTGAGCGTACAATTCACTCATAAAAGTTTCAACCAACAACCAGAGATATGTGTTAGAGTACAGTCAGATTCACGCATATATTTGCCAGTAAGTAATTGTACCGATAAATCCGTGTATTTGAGAGCTGACACTGTCATTGGCGAATATGAGTTAATCCCGGAGGAGATAATCTCATATGTTGACGTTAACGGAAATCACTTGGGGCATATTCAACAGGTCTATGACAAATTGTGTAAAGTAAAGTCTTCAACTGAATTATCCCTTTGTGCACCTCATCATCTAGCCATTCAAACAGAAGGGGAGAGGAGATCCTCAAACCAATTAAAAGTAAATGTAGGTGATGATCAGAGAGTACCATCCTTTGATTGTGTAATTTGTGCCGGAATTCCCAATGGTCTAGTAAAGAAGGTCAGACATGTCCAAGAGATTTCCAACAGTGTGATACCGGAATGTGACGAAGTAAAAGGCGGAACCACTAGACAAGAGAAGTTGAACGAGTTAATTAGAAACCAACAGTGGAACCATCTAGACAGAGACATGCGTAAACATTTGCGGAAAGTAATTCTAGCTCATGATTCCTTGTTTGTTTTAGGACCACATGAAATAGGGTCAATTGCTGGTATACCAGCTAACATTCAGCTCGCCAACCACAATCCTGTCAGAGGACCACAGTATAGACATCCAGAGAAAGCAAAAGAGATAATTAAAGAAATGATAACAGATATGAGGGATCGTAATATTGAACCATCCACTGCCGCCTGATTATCCCCCATTGTTCTAGTAACAAAACCCAACGGTTCAAAGCGTATGTGCTTAGATTTTCGAGCGGTCAATAAGCATTTGAAGGTCAACATACAACCCTTGCCACGATTGACGAATTAGTAGAGAAAGCTGCGGGAAATAAATATTATGCCACATTAGATTTGAAGGATGCGTATTATCAGGTCATTCTTAACGACAGTAGCCGAGATCTAACTACTTTTAGCGATGGGTACAATCTATGGAGGTTCACACGCCTTCCGTTTGGGCTCTCAGCTAGTCCTGCCATTTTCACTCGAGAAGTAAACAGAGTATTAGCTCCCTTAGCAGTTGAAGACTGGGTACGAAAGTATCTTGATGATGAAATAGTTTGGGCTCCTGACTTCCCCACCTTGTTGCAAAGACTCACCAGAGTATTTGAGAGATTTGAAGAGATGGGTATTAAACTAAATTTGTCTAAGTGTCAATTTGGCCATAAGCAAGTTAAATTCTTAGGACATGTAGTTTCAGAGAGAGGCATTGAGCCTGACCCAGAAAATTTCCAAGCTCTGACTGAGTGTAAGCCCCCAACGAATGTTAAACAAGTCCGCTAATTTTTGGGTATGTGTGGATTTTACCGTAAACATGTTCCCGAGTTTGCCAAAGTAGCTTACCCCCTCACTGAGTTAACGAAACAGACTGTTGATTTTGTATGGTCCAATGAGTGTCAAGAAGCATTTGAGAAGTTAAAGCAAGCACTAGCTTCATACCCAGTTCTTGTCAAAACAGATATTTACAAACCGTTCGAACTGCATGGTGATGCCAGCAATTTCTGTGTAGGCGCTTCCCTTAATCAGGAACAAGAAGATGGCTCTTTGCGACCAGTGGGTTATTTTTCTAGAAAGTTAAAGCCGGCAGAAACTCGTTATTCCACCACCGATAAAGAAGCGTTAGGCATTGTGTTAGCGTGCAGGTTCTTCCATCATTTTCTTTGGGGTACGCAGTTTACAATTAAGACAGATCACCAACCTCTAACTTCCGTCTTTAGAAAGAAAACCAAACGTCAGCAAATGAACCGTTGGATCTTAGAAATGAGAGATTACGCCTATGACATTGAATACAAACCCGGTAGAGCTAATGTAGTCGCTGATGCATTAAGTCGACCAGTCAGAACCTTGAGAAAAGTCATGCAAGACCTTGTTGCCGCTCAATTTCCCACACAAGAAGGTTTCACACAGGCAGAATTTGGTAAGGAACAACAAAAGGAACCAAGATGGCAAGAGTTAAAACAGTATTTAGCAGGAGGTAAAGTTCCACAACATAAGTACCCAAAGGCCACCGTTGATAGTTTTGAAGTAATAAATGGAGTATTGTATCTAGTAAAAGAACAACTTGATAAAGCATTGAAGTATTGTCTAGTAATCCCTCAACATTTACGTAAAGCCGTATTAGAGTTGGCGCATGGCAATGCCACCTCAGGTCATTTAGGACGGTGGAAGACCATCACCCGAGTAGCAAATTTGTTTTATTGGCCTAACAACCGTAAAGATTGTGTTGATTTTGTAGCATCATGCGAGATGTGTCAAAGGTTCAAGGGAACTAAGGGACTTACGCAACTTTGGCAAGAATTACCCGTAGTAACCACATCCGTAGAACGAGTTTCGGTAGATTTGACTGACATGCATTCAGGGATCAGTGATTACCGATATGTGTTAATGATTATCGATTATTATTCAAGGTTTGTTAACTTCTATCCATTGCGCATGAAGACCACGCAAGAAGTTACCCGTGAATTTGAGAAATTTGTTAATGTCTTCGGTAGTCCTAAAGTAGTGATTGCAGATAATGGAGGAGAATTTACTGCCTCACAGTTCAGGGAGCTCTGACGATTAACTAACATTAAGGTGTATTTTACCTTGCCTTACCACCCCCGAGGTAACAGTATCACGGAGAGAATGCACCGAACTTTTAAGAACATTTTGTCAATCATGTGCGAAGATAACCCGCGTCGCTGGCCACGATTCTTGGGTCCGACCCAATATGCGTTGAACACTTCTGTTCACACAGCGACTGGAGTGCAGCCACACTTCGTGTTCTTCTCCCGGCATGCACAGAGACAAGTGGGCATTGAGTTACCACTAATAGAAAACGAGAGTACTGAAGGGTTGAGAGAAGCTCACAGAGTAATTAAAGAAACTTCTGAACGAATGTCTAGAGAATTCCGGAACGTAGCAAACCGAGAGAGTCAATCAGACAGTACAGCTAGGGGAAACTGTTTGGGTGAGAGATGAAGCTCCTATCCCAGGTACCAGTAGGAAATTAAATGCTAAGTGGAAGGGCCCATATACAGTAACTGAGGTCATCCGCAATGGTGCAGCGTATGAGTTAACCCACCTTTCAGATGAAACAGAAGTAATTCGACGAGCAGCAGAAAAGGTGAAAAGATGTATCAACAGAGATATGTTTGTCCATTTAAATGACATCCAGGTTCCCCCTAATGATTCTTCCTCAGAATCAAAGCCTGATGAGAGAGATGCTATACGGGATGAGGAGAGAACAGTAGTTGCTCCTGCTCCCCGATTTCCCGTAAGGATGAGAAAACCAGTGGTGAGACTGGATCTTTAAAAAGCAGTGGGCTTTTTAAGTGACCCTCATTGGTTGATAATGAAGTGTGCAATCAGTTATAAGTAACTTGTGGTAAAGGGAGAGGTAAAGAATTGATGATTTTTTTTATTTCAAAAAATTTTGCAGAGGAAGGGTCAATTTGCAGTAAAAGACAGAGATTGGAAGATGTATTGGCAGTTATGCAATCATCTGAAGGGCATTTGTTACTAGTTTGAGTAAAGATACCAGTGGTGAATTCTCAAGTTCTGGTTGGTAAGTCCTACGTAGGCTGGGTGTTGTTGGTATATAGGTGTAGAGTTCGTGACTTTCAGGTGTAACGGGCCGAGTTTTCTCTTTTTATAATTTACCATCCAGATATTATTTTTCTGTTAGTCTTCTTATTTATTCATATACTTCTATGTTCGTTGTAGCATGATTTCCAATGAGTGTCCTGTTTTATATAGTTATCCTACTTCAATTCTTTACATATATACATATTTTTATATATTCTTGCTTATATTCTTATATGTTCTTTATATCTATATACCTTATATTCTTATATAAGTAACTCTTATGCTTCTCGGCTTATGTTTTCCCGAGTCAATGTTCTTTCTTTTCATTTCCTTTCACATATTATAATCTCTTCCATACATTTGGTTCTAGTTATATTCTAAACCACGGATTAACCTGGGAAACCATGTCTTTCTTATTACCACACTTATTATACTTACACCGGTAGACCTGCCACCACCCAGGATTTTTCTAGAATATAACATCTCTTAGTTAACTGTTAGGTAGCGAGCTTCTAGGCACGTGAGTTAGTTATTTTCTGAGAACCAATGTGGGAAAGGATAGAGTGGTGATACTCGTAGATTACTAATTCAATATTTATTAACTCAGTGATTGGATAAGATGTATCTTAGATTCACTCAGACAAAACAGAACTGCAATTTATCTATTAAGTCATTAAACACTTCAAGAACTTATTACCTCATTAAATACCTCCAAATACTTATTACTTCAATCGACAATTGTGGTATTATCACTCTGCCAAATGATATTCAGTACTGGGTATACACCAGATATCACTGGACCCTCAGGTCTTACCTTACCAAGTAGCAAATTAACTCTTCACTTTTTGGTGATATCATTATATTCAGATTATCATTCCATGGTCACTACCAATGAATACATAGTATAATTATCGCAACATACAATACCTCCTGTTAATTCGCAAGGAACAACATGGCACTTTTAACTCTCATTCAGTGGTTCAATACTTAACCTGGGATACTATATTTCTGCTAGTTATCTCCCAATTAAGATACAATAATACTTGGGGCCATGTAACTGTGAGGAGTGCCCCAGGGTAACGCTAGTCTCTACAACAAATGAAGATCACTGTTAGGGATCAGTTGTAGACTGACACACGCCCAGGGAGCTGGCGCCTGATTTGCAAGAAACGGACTTCCCAGTTTAATCCTGTAGAATTAACGGCACCGTCCAACCTGGTTACCGACCCACGTTAGCCGATGAGTATTCAGCTCAACACCTGGAGAGACGTTGAGGAAGAGTCACGAATGACTAAATGTCTAACTTCAACTATACAAAACATACGTCTGGCAATGGTTCAGACGATATCTAAATCTCTACGTTACTCGACTTAATGAGCACAGAATTCACTATGTTAACACATGAACACTGATACCAACAAAATTGACTGAGTTAAACTGAATTAATAGGCGGCGGGGAACACACGTTAACATACCTGGAGAGACGTTGAGGAAGAGTCACGAATGCGTGATTCTCCCTCGGGTAGAGGTATATACGTGCACCCGCAGGGCAGCTTGGGCCTCCGTATTCATACCAGAAGGGTCGATCTTACCAACAACATAACTTCTCTATCATTTTGGATCACTGTATACTTGGTTATGAACTCAGGTGTTCTTGATCAGGGTAATTTCCTATTTCTATTCATATAATCTAATCAGAGGTTGAGCTTGCCAGGAAAAGGTGGAATATACACGTCGATAACATTAATTCTGCAAGCTCAGGCCTGAGGCGAACAAGGAGCTATTCACGGGGAGGCGCTAGATCTTGGAGATTATACCAGTTGACAGAATAGTTCAGGAGATTAATGACTTTCTTAAATAGACAACTGACACTAATTAAGCTATAAACATCAGATTCTCTGATGTCGGGGAGACAAAATGATATAACTTCAGGCGCGATCAGAAACTCATGGATACCCCCATGGACGACATAAAATACGCCACTCTAGCTGGCAAACTCGACACTCACTCACTTGACACGTTCTCCTAACGATAAGGACAGTTGAAGCGTTCTACCCCACTCACAATGGATCTTGAATGTTCCAGCTGTAAACAGACATATCTAAGTTGACTCAAAACAAGGGTGTTCTCTCTCACACTCAAATTCATTTTATAGAGAGGTTGGTGTCAGTAAGTCAGAGAAAATGGGATAACGGAGGACTGAGGTGTCTTGAAGTGATGAGAAAACGGATTCCTCAGATGGAGGACTCAACGAAAGCCGAGTTACATGTTTTGTAGCCTATTGAGCGTAATATGAATCATTTGATTTTGGCGCTAACTGTCGTGTAAGACCGTGGTCGTTACACAGGGAGTATTCTGGCATAGAAATATGGTGCTATTACTTCTACATGGCAAATGCCATAAGTACAGACAGTTTTTGGTTTGGTGGTGTTCTCATGAGGACCCTTTCGTTAGCATTGAATTCTTGGGAATACCCGCTCGTTCGGAGTCCCTTGAATGGTGCTGCCTCTCGCGAGTGCGACATGACTCTTTAGATTAAGGGCAAACAAATCATTCCTTCGACTTGATGGGGGCCGTTCGTCTATGTCCTAGCTTGAGAAATCTATGTTAAATCTCAGTGTGTCCTGTAAGTATTTGACCAATCGTGTAAAAGAAACTTTCATGGCCTATGATGTACTGCCCACATCATTGTCATTCCTATAAATCCCATTTAATTCATATTACGCTATATAACATTCAAATCCACCGCCCTTGTAAAACCTCAGAAAACGGGAAACATTGATAAAGGACAACTCACCTACTCAATGTTACTAGCCCAGGTGTTGTATTGTACCCAGGTACAGTTATATAATGTTAATTGTATGTATTCATAGCATTAAGGAGAATTCAGGGTATCCATAAGATGATTGGGAAAGTCCAGTTGAGCCGGGCTAGTGTACTGTAAGACTAAGTGTGGATCAGGGTTTGAAGGTCATACTATTTACGTCTGTGAGCGTGTAGCGAACATAACTTCCACCGATATCATATGAAAATACATGAGAACAATGATCTGGAAAAAAGATAAATGTATCAGAACTATGTGAGGTGTTGGAAGTGACCCAAAAACTATACTTGAAAGGAAATATCTTGTATGCGTCGGTATGAACTTAATACACCTCGTATCCTCACGTGACATATACCCACGACAGGTACAGTGATCAGAGAATCTTATGTCTGTGTTCAAATAGTGTAGTGTGTGAGAGGAGGATCCCTCATTACAGTTTGAAGTGAAGTTGATACACCCCCGCCATGAACATTCAGCCTTTGTCTTAAAGTGCGTCATGTACCCGCCTCGGGTGTGCCGCATTGATATTATAACCCAACGAATTTACCCACGAACTAGCAAACCAAGACCTTACCTTAGTGTGTAATTTAGGATTAAAATATGTGGCAGATGCTGTATGTTGGGACCTGTTGCCATCCAACCCTTTGTAATCAATTTAATTTTGCTTTTGATAGCTCAGCCAGAGCATTGTTAGTGAGGATAATAGTAGGGAATGAAACTGAGTTCATAGTCTCAGTTTCAACGTCAGAGTGTACAGTAAATTAATTCATCGAAATAGAAGTAGGTGGACTCCTTGACCTATTTTGAGTGAGGGTGCCGCGGGCATTTCAACCGTTAGTAAGTGCTCCCCCCTTCATCCATACAGGTAGGCCATTCCACTCTGTGTTGTAATTCGCCCTTCTTTAAGTGATTTGACCCAGTTAATAGTTGATTGTGCAAGTGTTACAGTAACGTAGTTGATATGCTCTGAGTGAAGTCATAGTTACGTCTTTAACGTCCCCTGAAATGTGATGTCGTTGTCACCGTTAGTAAGTGCTCCCCCCTTCACCCATACAGGTCCCTAACGCAGCCTAGGCCGTGTCTGTAGAGTGGATGTTGTATCCACTATGTCTGGGGAGATGTCCGAGGTCCAGTAGGATCAGTTACCTTCGTGAGACCCGGCCGTCAGACACTTCAGACTACCTATGGCCCCCATAGCTGGCTTGCCAAGCCACCCACCACTACCAGCCCCCATCTTTGGTGGATGAGTGTCTAACTCAGCAGGGCTATTTGTGTGGTGGGGTTTAATTCACTGGAATCTTCAGAGTTCGTTGAAAAGTACCCCATGGTGGCAGGACCCCATGGCGGTTGTTTGAGTATCACTCCTGACGACCGAGTGTTGTAGTGGCAGTTGCCCCTGTTCTTTAGGGTGCTAAGTGATTATAAGAATTATGTGTTATTGAGTATGTCCACCCAGTAGGGGTGTGAGTATGTTGAGCCTTAGGGAATAGTACCAGATTTCGTCTGTTGGTACATATATATTCTTTCTCCTATCTCCATATTAATGTTTAAATAAATTTTGTATTTGTATATTGTGTCTATTATTTACCTACAGTATTTACCGTTATTTCTTCCCTATTACTTGTTATTATCATTACATATACCCACGAGCCTCCTCTCGTCACGCTACCAATGGTAATAAGTATGAGAGTAAAAGGAATTGTTACTGATACACAGGCCCTCATACCTACTGGTCCCAGGGCTGGGCCATTCATTCCTCACCCATACTGTTTCTCCTAACTGCATAATCTGTTTCGTTCTTGATCTATTTGCTCTCCCTCTTGTCTCTCGTGACATTCTGGCAGACGTCTCTTTTATCAACTATGGGCTTCTTTCAACTGTTGATTATTCTCATTCTCTATTTTAGGTAAGTCAATTCCTACTTGTCTCTGTACATGCCTCGGAAAAAAAGCAAAATGAAGCTGTACCCCAGTTGTGGCATGGACAGACGTGTTCATAGCCTACTGCACGGGACTTAGAAATTTTGGCTACTGAAGCAGATTATCTTCACACATGATTACAAGTGTTGTTTTAAAGGTCCTGTGCATTCTCTCTGTGACACTATTACCTCTAGGGTGGTTAGGCAATGTAAAATATTTCTTCATGCCAGGTACTTTACATAATTTTCTAAACTGTGTTGTTGTAAATTCACTTCCATTATGTGCAATGACTATCCCAGGGCTACCAAAAACATTAATGAATTTACCAATTTCTCTGGTCACTTCCTGAGTGGATTTTGTTCTCAAAGGATAGAAATTGACAATCATAGAATAGTGATCTATGACGGCCAACACATAGCGATACCCATTCTGTCAAGTCTACAGATACTCTCTCCAAAGGTTTAGTTACTTCTGACATCCCCTGCCATTGCTGTTCGAACTCTTTTGTCCCTTTGAATCTTTCACACACTTCACATGGTTCTACAAATTTCACACAGTCTCTGGATAATTGGGACAATTGAAAAGGCCCTCTACTCTGGCCATGGTCTTCCATTGTCCTAAGTGACCTGACGTCACTCTGTTATGTGCCTACTCTAATGCTGCTCTACGCAAATTATGAGGTACTACAAGGCAGTACATCAACGATTTATCAATTTGTTCCTTCACTAAATACAATACCCCATCCACTACTTCAAATTTGTCAATAGTTGTCTTGGGATGTTTATGTTTGGGTACCTGTCCTCCTTCTAAATAACTAGCCAATGTTTCCCATCTCTCTTTTTTCTTTGTTCTATCCCTAACTGCCTATGCGTTAACCCGTCTAGCTGAGGGAACTGACCTGCCGTCCTACTCCTGGTTACTTTCCTTAAGGCCCCTACCGGCCTACTCAATGGGTCTGCTCCTAGATTTGTCTTTCTAGGTTTGTACTCTATCTTATAGATGTAATCCCTCATTTCCAACATCCATCTATTCATTCTTTGACTTTTAGTTTTCTTGTTAAAACCGACGTTAACGGCTGGTGATCAGTCTTGATGGTAAATTGGGAACCCCACAGAAAATGATGGAAAAATCTACAGGCTAACACATTCCTAATGCTTCTTGGCCAGTGGTGGTGTTGGGTTCGTGATATTATGTTGTCTAGCACTCAGGATGGGATTGATAGAAACTCTAGGTGGTGGTTTTCTTATATAAAATATATTATATGAAAGACAGTCTGGTGCTGGAGATGCCGTGCGGTGAGAAGCTTGTGGTGAGAGACACGTTCAGTGAGTAGGGTGCTTGAGGTATCTGTGCAGGAGCTTCGTTAGAGGAGATGTTGCGTGTTGCTGTCCTCCAGGTTGAATGAGGGCTGGACAGCGAGGAGATTGCTTGGAGGAGTTGCTGCGTGTTCAGGAATGTAGGCCAGACTGAATCTGAATGGAGAGACAGAGCTTATATACACAGCAGCCGGAAGTAAAACCTTGGGAACTCGCCGGTTTCTTGACTCCGTTGCTAGGCTAAACGTAGCAGGTGGCGATCCCCCCCCCCCACCCCCGTGATGCTAGGATACGGTAGCAGCTGGTGACGCCCTCCTCCCCCCCCCCCCCCACCCTGGGCCGCTCGTTTGGTTGCTAGGATACTGTCGCATTGGAATGCGGATGTAGTTTGTAAGGAAGAGATCCACTATATTGGAATACCGTGTTTCCGCGGGCTTTAGCTTCCGAGAGAAATACCCAACCGGACGCAAAGAACAGTCATCCTGTAATTGATTCAGTGATGCCCCTACACAAAAATTACTAGCATCACTATGTTACTCAAATGGCTGATCTGTGTCTACTTTTACCAGTACTGGAAAGAAAGCTAATGTCCGCTTTAATGTTTCAGAAGCTGTCTGACATTCGTCTGTCCATGCAAAGGCAATTTGTTTCTTTGTGAGTTCTGTGATAGGATATGCAATCTTAGGAAAATTTGAAACATGCTTACGAAAAAATCCGCACATCCCTAAAAGTTGTCGGACTTGTTTGACATTAGTGGGTGGTTTACACTCTGTTACTGCTTTTACATTCTTTGGGTCCGGCTCAATGCCTTTCTCTGAAAAAATATGCCCAAAGAATTTTACTTGTATTTGACCAAACTGACATTTTGATAGATTTAATTTGATTCTCATATTTAAAAACCTGTCAAATACTTTAGCCAATCTGCCCATGAGGGTATTGAAATCATTAGCCCATACTATGACATCATCTAGATAGTTCCTGACCCAATCTTCTTCGGCTAAAGGAGCTAAGACCTTGTTTACTTCCCTCGTAAAAACGGCTGTACTGGCCGACAACCCAAAAGGCAGGCGTTTGAACCGCCATAAATTATATCCATCACTGAAGGTTGTATTATCTCTACTGTTATGGTCGAAGATTACTTGATAGTAAGCATCTTTCAAATCCAAGGTGGCATAATATTTATTTTTAGCAGCCTTCTCAACTAATTCATCTAACCTTGGCAAAGGTTGTATATCTACTTTCAAATGTTTGTTGACGGCTCGGAAATCAAGGCACATACGTTTTGATCTACTAGGTTTAGTTACTAACACGATAGGTGATAGCCAGACAGCGGTTGATGGTTCAATGATGTCCCTATCTCTCATGTCTCTCAGCATTTCTTTAATAGTACCCTTGGCTTTCTCGGGATACCTATATTGAGGTCCTATATTGACCAATGGGATGTTAGCTGGCAAACCCTTAATTGTTCCTATTTCATTTGGACCTAAGACAAACAACGCATCATGATTCATTACCACCTGTTGCAAGTGTGTCAGCATGTCCCTATCCAAGTGTGGCCATTGCTGGGTCCTAATTAACTCCTTCAATTTGTCCTGTCTAGTTTCTCCACTCTTCACTTCATCACAGTCTGGTACCATAGAATTTAATACATCTTGAACTCGTTTAATTTTCTGGATTGGGGAATTTCCCATACCAATACAAAGTATGCACTGAGTTGAGTCAGTATTAAAGGTATTTTGTTTGACCTTTCATCATTTTCTCTCTGTATGGCCAGGTGATGTGGTGAGCACAGTGGTATTTCTACAGACCGGTCTGCCTTGTAAGGTGGGGGGGGGGGGGGGGGTTATGAACAACAACTAGCTGCCACCATGCGAGGTCTTGGCACTCTTACTATTTACTACGTTGATACTCTGACCTGGTAGCGTGACGTGAGAGGAAGGTCCATGGGTACATGAAAATATAGTATCGAGTATTAGGAAGAGAACAACGGTGAATACTATAGGTGAATCATAGACCCACATACAAATACAATGTTATTAAACACAAAAATGGTTACAGAAAGGACGTTGTATGCACCCGAAACTGGAACTCCTGGTACCATGCCCTCAGGCTCAATTTACTTACACCACTACTGGGTGTACACACACCAAAACGCACATAAACTCTTACAGCACCTTAGTACCAATAAAACCAGTGGTACCTGCCAGTACAACACTCAATACCCCAGGGGCAATACTCCAGCGGTCGCCATGGGAGTCTCATCACAAAGTGACACTTTCCAACAAACTCCGATAATTCTTTTTTTACTTTTATCCTCTTCGCCACTGATCGGCTCGCTAGCCGCCCGGGCGATCGGTCACGTCTCTGTCACGCACTGTTGGCAAATACTGGGCATGCACCGGCTCCTGAATGTACCTGAACCCGCTCCAGTGTTGGTCAAGTCTTCTCTTGAAAGAGCTCACACTCGGTGCCGTCACAACACTCTCTGGTAGATTGTTCCAAGAGTTTACAACCCTCACTCCGAAAAAGTTTGCCCTCACGGTTTTCTGGACTTGCGGCTTCTTCAATCTTGAGCTGTGACCCCTTGTGGGGCGAGCGTCCGCCAGCTCCAAGTAAGGACACTCAACTGAGTAGTGCCCCCTGAGATGCTTATACACCTCAACTAGGTCCCCCCTTACCCGTCTGTAGTATAAGCTAGGCAAGTTCAGGCGCTCCAATCTCTCAGGGTAGCTGAGGTACCGAAGTGCAGGCACCAGTTTGGTGGCCCTCCTTTGAACATTTTCAACCAACTGACAGTCCCTAGCATATCTCGGGGACCAAATGGGGTGACAGTACTCCAGATGGGGAAGCACTTCACTCCTGAAGATCGTCACGAGGGACGGACCGTCTAGATATCTGAACGACCTTCTTATAAGACCCAATAATTTATTTGCCTGATTTACCTTTTTCTCACAATGGCCCGAGAACTTCAGCTCATTGTCAAGATACACACCTAGGTCCTTCTCACACACAGTCTCAACTCGTGCATTTTCTTCATCCCGTTGGGACATATGATACGCCTCCTTACCGTTGGTACGCCCCAGGTGCATCCTCTTACACTTCGTGACATTGAATCTCAGCAGCCATTTCTTCGACCATTCCTGGAGCCCACAGAGGTCCTTCTGCAGCTCTTCACAGTCCGCATGGTTCTTAATTTCCCGAAATAACTTGCCATCATCGGCAAACATTTGTATGGAGGAGTGTACAACGTCAGGCATGTCATTTATGAAACAAACAAACAACAGCCGGCCCAATACACTACCCTGCGGTACCCCACTTGTTACAGGTACAGATGCCGATTTCGTGCCATTAATCACCACACACTGTTTGCGGTCATGTAGAAAGTCTTCTATCCACGCTAGGACATTTCCCCGAATTCCGTACCCTTCCAGTTTGATTTTCAGCCTTTCGTGGGGTACACTGTCGAAAGCCTTGGCAAAATCTAGGTAAATATTGTCGATATTACCACCCCGTTCTAGAATATGGGTCCAAATATCCAATACCTTGAGCAATTGTGTTAAGCAAGAGCGCCCCGGCATAAAACCGTGTAGGCAATCTTTTACAAGGTTGTTTCGTCGTAGATGTTCCATCGCGGCATCTCTGATAATACTCTCAAGTACTTTACATATTATGCTGGTCAGGCTCACCGGTCTATAGTTGTTCTTGGAGTGACTATCGCCCTTCTTGAAGATAGGACTCACATAAGCCACTTTCCATTCACTGGGGACCATTTGTTCATCCAGGCATTTACAAAACAGAATCTTCAGGGGCTCTGCAAGCTCGTTGCACAGCTCTCTTAGCACTCTAGGATGTACCATGTCAGGTCCGGGACTCTTATGGACCTTTAGCCTGGACAGTTTATTTCTAATACCCTCTTCTGTGAACACAATGTGGGTCAGTGCTGTGTCGAACCGTCTGTCCTCAAACGCAGGAAGATTAGTTGCATCCTCTCTTGTGAACACTGAGGAAAAGAAGCTGTTCAATGCCTCAGCTTTATCCTGGTCAGAATCTGCGTAACTACCATCTTCAAGCCTCAGGTCTGATACTCCTACTCTCGTTTTCAATTTCGACTTTGCATAGCGGTAAAACGCCTTTGGGTTTGACTTGACCTCGCGTGCAACCAGCCTCTGGAACTCCTTTTCAGCCCTCCTACACTCTATCTTTGCTTGGTTTCTGGCTCTTGCATACATCCTCCTGTCTTGCTCATCGTTTGACCCAACCCACGTCTGGAATTTCTGGGTTTTCTTCTTAATTTTGTCGACCGCCGCATGGTTCATGTGTAGGGATCCCCTCGTATTCCTAGAAGCACTGGGTTTGGTCTTGGGTATATATTTATCGATCAAATGGGTCATTTTACTAGTTATGATATTCAGCGTAGTGTCTGCGTTCTTGTACCTTAATAAGTCAGGCCAGTTGATACCCCTCATCTCTTCCCTCATCCCATTGTAATTTCCCTTGTAATATTTGCACCTTGGCCTGGCCTTATCTTGAACTAGGTAACAGTTAAATCTGAATGACAACACTGTATGGTGGCTGGTGCCAACTGGGGCAAGGTGTTCCAGTTTGGCCACCATACCCTCCTCGTTTGTTATGATGAGGTCAAGTGGCTTGGGTGATTGCTCCCCTCTGTAATGTGTCGGGTCTTTAACATGTTGGAACAGAAAATTATCTCTAAGAGTTTCTACAAAAAGAGTAGCAGGATTATTCAAGTCATTCGGGGTGGACTCGTTTCTCCAGTCGATGTCGCCATAGTTAAAGTCCCCCATGATAAGGAGGTGGCTGGGGTTGAGCATCGCCGCATTGTTTATTAAGGTTCTTAAGTTCCTTTGATTTAGTGGGCCACAGTTTGGGGATCTGTAGATACACCCGACAATAAGTAAGTCCCCTCCTTTTAATTTAATTTTACACCACTTGGACTCTTCAAAAACATCCTCTCCCTGTACCCTCGCCTGGCTGGCTCTAAGGTCTTGCCTAGCGTAGATAACCACACCCCTCCTGCAGGATTCTTGAGTTAGGTTCGTAAATGAGTCATATCCAGCAATACTGAACTCACATTCCTCTGGGTCGATTCTCCTGTTCTTGTACAACAGTTCTACAACTCCTACAATATCTAGTTGGTGTACTCTTAGTAGTGTTTCAAACTCCTCTCTCTTATCAAGGAACATGTCAGTATTAGTGTACTTGACATTCAAGCCAGAATTTGTCCTCGGTAACGTCTCTGCTCTTAGCAATAAACCCGCTCCACCCACATTCTCAGAAGCTGCAGCATTTGCTAAGTACACTGAATTTTGCAGGGTGTGGTTAGAAATGTCATTGTTTACACGGCGCTCGTTCCCTCCTGTCCGGTAGGCTGAGCTGGTGCCGCCTCCCGGGTGGGGGGTTGAGTGGGTGGAGGGTGCACTGCTGCCCCCTGGCCCTGTGTCGGCACACTTGTTTCCACTACCCTCCCCCTGAGTATAACCCATGTACACCTGTCCCCGTTCCTCCTCGACTCCTCCCTCTTCTTCTTCAAGTCCTGCAGGAGCTTCTTGTGCTGTTCCCTCTGCATTACCGTGCGGTCTGGGTGAATAAATACATCCCGAAATACCTCGCTCCTTGCTAAGTTTTTTGCCCATATGGCAATCAGCATATCGACTAAATCCATAAAAAAGAGAGATTATGAAAAAGGAGGTAGATTTTTTGTTAAAACATAACTTAGCTGAGCCTAGTACCTCCCCCTGGGCTTCACCTTGCCTTCTCATTCCAAAACCCGATAGCACTTTTCGTTTCTGTACCGATTATCGTAAGGTGAACCAGGTCACTGTCTCAGACTCCTACCCTTTACCTTTGATTGAAGATATAATAGACAGCATAGGCTGTGCAAAATTTATATCTACGGTGGACATGTTGAAAGGATATTATCAAGTGGGACTGACGGATAGGGCAAAAATAATCTCAGCATTTATAACTCCATTTGGTCTTTTTCAATATTTGGTTATGGCGTTTGGCTTTTCTAATGCTCTGGCCACATTCCAGAGGGCAATCATTACCTGATTCAGGACCTAGATGGAACGTTCGCCTACCTGGATGACCTGGTGGTGGTGTCGGACGGCTGGGACGAACATCTGGTTCGTTTGGAGATACTGTTCGCACGACTGCAAGAGACTGGATTCACCATAAACCTGGCTAAATCTGCTTTTGGCCTGGCCTCAGTGAATTTCCTGGGATATATCGTTGGGCATGGTATGGTGAGACCCAAGGACGCAAACGTTAAAGCCATCTTGTCCTTCCCCACTCCAAGGACGAGGAAGGAACTCATGCGCTTACTGGAGATGTGCGGCTACTGCCGTCGGTTCTGCAGTAACTTCTCCAGCGTGGCCGGATCCCTCATAGACCTTACCAGTTCTGCGGTTCCTTACATCTGGAACCAGAGGTGTGACCAGTTTTTCCACCGCCTCAAAGCCTTCCTTGCCTCCAAGCCTGTAGTCCACCCCCCTGACTACACCTTGCCCTTCCATCTGCAAATCGACGCTAGCGGTGTCGGAGTGGGGGCTGTGCTCCTACAACCCGACCCAACCACTGATGTCCTTCACCCTGTGGCATACTACTCCGCCAAGTTGAAAAAACATCAGACCAACTACTCGACCATAGAGAAGGAGGCCCTGGCTCTCGTGTTGGCAATAAAGAAGTTTGAATGTTACCTCCAATCTTGCCCACAAACAACCCTAGTCTTTACCGACCATAACCCACTCACATTTATCCAAACCAACAAGACCTCCAACCAGCGAATCCTCCGCTGGGCTCTCCTCACCCAGCCCTATAATCTACAAGTCCGGCACATAAAGGGGGTGGACAACCTGATTGCGGACTCCATATCCCGAGCTCCAGTGGAAATGCAGCAGCTACTCTCCAGACGCAGCAGGTGATCACCTCCTTCGCGCCCGCGCTACGGAGGTCTTTGGAGGGGGGGTGTTTTACGAACCACGCCCTCAATTGTCATCATCTACCTACTCAGCACTACGAACCACGCCATCTATTGTCCTGATCTACCTACCCAGCACCACGAGCAACGCCATCTAGGGACGAAACCCGAGTATGACTAGTCATAGTTACCACTCCGGGGTTTCCCTTCTCCATATCCTGGTTGTTGCGTCACCTCCTCCAAGTCTTCCTCATCAGCTCCAGATCGAGGAAGGTTCAGTTCACTCTGGGAAGTGACCACACTAGGATCACCTATCCTGGAAACCTACGGCACAGTGACTACCTACCATCGTCTTCAATACTCATCCTTACTCCTCAGCCATCTCAGCACTGTACTTGAGTATTTTGTAATCTTATATTGCCTCCCCACCTCCACCTTGCTTCAGATTGTTGTATGTTGTGTAAATATGTATATACTGTTAAGCCAATGTTGCGTATGTTTGGGTTAAGTATGGTTAAGGGTAATTTATAAGAAGCTGAATATTTTGTTAAGGAATTTATGGTACTTTATTATACACAACAAAAACTTGCATCCTTTGTCTACCCTTTTATAGTCCGATTGTCTTTGTTTTATTATTGTTGTTGCCTATTGGGATCTGGGTAGACTTTTAACTATATTCTAAAGCCCCAACTCGTAACAAAGGACATAAAATACTTCACTCAAAGCACATGAAGTATGTTACTTTAACACTTGTAATCAAACTATTAATTAGGTCAAATCACTTAAAAATGGCGAATTACAACATGGAGAAGGTGGAGTGACCTACTTGTGGGAGGGAAGCGTGGCTGCTCACTGATTTTGAATACCAACCGCCGCTTTCCACCCCTGCTAAAGTCACAGATTCCACCTACTCAACCATTTCACTGAATTACGTTACTGTAACACTCTGACGCTTAAAACTGAGACTACGAACTCAGTTTCATTCCCTACTATAATCATTACAAACAATGCTCTGACTGAGAAATGAATAGCAAGAATTAAATTGATCACAAAAGGTTGGATGGCAACAGGTCCCAACATGCAGATTTTAAAAGTTCCCTTCAGAATATTAACTAATTCTTCAGTTAACCTCCCTACCACAATTTCACTATGATTAACAGTCTCTGCTAATCATAGGTGAAGAAAAACGTTCACAGGTTCTCGGTAGCAGAAAGAGTTTACAAACTTCCGTCAACTGTCATGGTCACGTTGACTGCAAGTCTATTTGACTAATGATTTTTATTAAACTCCACGACCGCAAAACATGAGTGGGTTAGCCACCCCAGAGAAGACATGTTTTTCCCCATAGGCGCTACACTTGTATTTCCCTCCTAGTTTGCCCTGCCTTTGTGAAGACAGTTATCGATCAGTTGTTTTTCCACTTTCTCCTGGGAAGCTCAATCTTGAATTAGTCTGTGTAATGAACTCAATTAATTCGCCAGACCTTTGTCAACTGAGGGTCATCTTTGAATGAGTAACAGTTAGAGTTGTTTGTAATTATTGTCATTGCGTGAGTAGCGATCACTGGCAACTCAGGGATATATATAACTGCGCATCACGCAGGGCGAGCGTCCCCTGACGCTCTCCAACATGCTTCTACAGGTATGTTTTTTGAGTAGCCATTCAGTTTGATTCAGTCAATTGTAGTGAATATCAGTGTTCATCAGTGTTCATGCTTTAACAGTTGAATTGTCATTCACCAAGTGTAAGAAGTACTATAACGTAAATATGTCTCTCGTCTAGACAAGAGATTTGTTTGTGTTGTCATGCTTCCCAGTCCGTCCCCTGACGCTCTACAACTTGTTTCTCCAGATCCAATTGTGACTCTTGGATGACTCCGCAACTGCTCCCCATGTATTAGAAACCCAGCATGGATCAATATATGAAACGAAGGCACAGATGCGGCCTGATTAATATGCTCCACGGCCTCTTGGTGCCAGACCCCAGACTCGCCATGTGTCTGGCTACCACGGACCACAACAACGGTCTTTGAGCCCCAGTGCGCTACTCCGGGACCCTCCCTGGAAGTTATATGTCAACAGAGGGTGTTGTAATATGTATGTTAGGGATAATTAGTTGGAAATAATTATCCCATGTTGGGTAGTGGACCCATGTATCGGCTGGCTTCAGTATTAACGTGGATGTTGAGTGCAGGAATCTACAATGAGTGCCATTTACTATGTATTGTGAGTAGGGCCAAGGAACTGGTCCTGCTATGTAATGTAATGTAACACCAGTAAGGTTGTGTGCAGCAAGAGTGTAAGATCTCAGTAATTACTGTTGAGTAAAGAAATAAGAAAATAAGTTAAGAAGAAAGTACTAAGTCTGCAATAAGCCCAGGAGTTGAGCCTGGTAGTTATATGCGAATAATATATCTTTTTCCCTTTGATTTCATATTAATAAACTTGTTCTTAGAGTATTTAAGGTGTATTCATTTCTCGCACAGGATTTTACCATTATTTCCGTCCAAGTGACTTGATACCAGAATTGCCATACCCATGTGCCTAGACCCTCGACCATGCTACCAAAAGAATGTCCATACTACCAAAAGAATGACCATGCTACCAAAAGAATGTCCATACTACCAAAAGAATGACCATGCTACCAAAAGAATGTCCATGCTACCAAAAGAATGTCCATGCTACCAAAAGAATATGTGTCAGAGCTGAGTAAGAGTAAGAACTAAGATAAGTAAAGTAAGTAAGATAATGGTGGTGTAGGTGTTGGAAAACACTCGCCCTTTCACAACAAACCACGACAGTTTGATGACGTCATCAAGGAAACTGAAAACGGTAGACATTTCCACTGGGAGACGCAGAAGGTTTTGTGGACGTGTAAGCGTAATATGGATCATTAGTTTAACAGGTTAGCCGTCATTACGATCATGACAACCTTACCTAACTCTTCATAAATATGTGAGGCAGTTCCGAGATTGTTCCCATCATCATCAAAGTAACAGAATTCATCATCATTAACTACTTCATATTCACCTAAAACAGCACCAGGACTCAAACAAACTGGCTGCTCCGAAACATTACTCATAGAAATATAAACACAGGAATCATTTTGGACTACCACACACATATCCGGTTGTTGCTTCAACCCCCTGTGTGTAAATCTGATACTCAAGGTCCGACCTAATCCTGCCTTCACCTTAACTGGTCTAATTTTAAAACTGTGCCCCCTTATTATAGTCTTTCCATCCACGTGTAAGTTAGTCAGCTCCTGGGAAGAAGGTAAAATCGAAGCATTCATGAGTGTGTTGACTTTGACAACCTTTTGCAACTTTCCTCTATGATTTGGTTTCCAATAAACTTGTTAATGACCTCCCCAAATGAACTGATTCTTTTCTTGGTGCCACCAAACTCCAAATCTGCCTAAAATGTCTGCTCCCAATAACACATCAGTGTCCAACATGCTATCTTCCACTATTACTGTTTGGTGACGGATTCTTTTCCTAGGGGACATTTGTACACTGATAACAATCGTGCCTTGGGATTTGAATTCATCCCCGTTAATAGCTACATATCTTTGGGTACAAGGCCTAATGGGTCCCACACTCAAGGCACTCACCAAACTATCTTTAATGATTGTGGCTTCACTACCCGTATTGTTACGAACCCCGCCATCTATTGTGTTATGATCTACCTACCCAGCACCACGAGCAACGCCATCTAGGGACGCGACACGAGTATGACTAGTCTTAGTCACCACTCCTGTAAGGTGTGTCATACGGAGGCGAATTTTTTTTTTTGGAGTTTGAAAAATCGGCCCATGGTATTAATGATGTAGTTCTATGTGCAGAATCATGTGATATTTTCAGATATAAAAAGTTTTCATTTTTTGCAAGGTAAATTTTAACTTGAAATCTTATGAAAATTCAGTATTCCCACCCTTTTACCAACACCACTAAATAGCTTATTTAAAGTAAAGTAAATGTATCAGGTTAATTTATTAGGATGAAAATGATCCAGAATAGTGAAACGAATGATCTTGACACATTTATTAAATTTAATATTCCTTTAGAAAACAAAATCATCAAATACAAAAACCGGTTTTACTACTACGACCCGGTGTTGCTGCACACCATAGAGAACATGTCTTTCATGCTTCTGTTTCTACTCATCACCTCCCTGCTGACCACCTGAGCTTGGATGTAGCCTTCCCTCCTCTCCTGGCTGTACACGTGACTGCTGGCCTCGCTCACTTGCTGTACACAACGCTCTATACTCTGGGTGTGCGAGGGCCAGGCAGGGACATGCATGGGGTTGTCCAGGAAAGCTCTGACTTGAACATTGGTGAGGCTGCAGGTAAGAGGGGGCTCACTGCCAGCCTGGATATTATCCAGATCTATGAGATCAGTGAGGTTCTTGGCACCTAGATTGACTTCAGGAGTCTTCCTGACCCTGAAGGAATCGTCACCAACTGATTCGTCATGCCCAGATCCTCTCATAAGTCTCATATCAAGATCTTTTTGACTGCCACTCTTCTCTCCTCATCCTTTCTGCAGAGCATTGTCTGCAGAACTGCCTCGGGATGAGCATACCAGGAAGATCTCCTCAGTCTGCTCCACAATCTGAACAACCTTCCTTGGCTGACTCCTCAGGAGCTCAAGCTGGAAGAGAACATGCCTCGGACCTTTGGAGAATGATGACTTGACCTTGGTGTTGAACCAATTTGGCAAGTAGACACTCACGATGAATTGGACAATAAGTCTCAGGTTGTGAAGCTGGTTCCCTTTCAGTTTATGATGAGCGACCCAAATTCTGCAGAACCTGAGAGCCGTTGTGAGCCACCTAGAATGTGAAACTGGACCTATCTGCAGGTAAGCAAGTCTATCAGGCATGACCCCAGTTTTGATGGCACTGCAAATCAAGTAACCATAGTACTGGTCAGTACTCAGGTCGTCAATGACAGTATGTGCAAGCTCAACGAGTGGAGGGCCAACTGTGATTTTTTCAAAGCTCGGATTTATTTCTAACTCAGTGGCAGAGTCCAGCATCTTGCCAAGAGGACCAGACCATCTGTTGTTTGAAAGAGACTTGCCATCCAGCTCCTGGATCAGATGTCTGAGTGGCAACTCGTTGGTGTGGAGGTCACAAACAATCCAGACCAGCTTACTCCCAATCTTCCGCTCTATCCACTGTATGACCCCCCCTTGCCACCCTGTGTTCGTGTTGGTGCTGTCCCCTCCAATGGCCTGCAGGGTCTGGTCTACGTTCCTCTCTCTGAGCCAGTTCACAATGTTATCTACCACTATCTCAGCTGGTTTCCTGATGTCATCTTTCTCTGGAGTGAAATGCCACAAATACTTCCCTCCTGGTTCACTGCAGCAGGAGTAGTGTTCCTCCTTCACCATGGCAGGGAACAACTTGTCAGAATCTCCAACTTTCATGAACACTTTAGTGTCATCCCTTCTCCCATCAAAGAACAAACAATTGATTCCATTTTCTCTTATCCCCTTATCAAACTCCTCTTCTAGTTTACTGACACGTTTCTCCTGAGCTCTCCTTACTTTGTTATGATCTATCACCAGGTGAACATCATCAGGTGTTATCAAACCACCGTCAACCCAGGCAGCTGTTGCTATCTCTGCAGTTTCTCTGAGACCAGTGTGGTGTCGTATGCTGGCCAGAGCTATGCTCGGGATATCTTTCCTATTTCGAATCTTATGCCTGGAAGGTTTGGGATCATTATTTTCTGGGTTAGGGACAAAGTCACCATTCTCCTGGTCAGCACTCGGGTCAGCCATGGGGAGGTCATTAAACTCTAAATCAGCTTGACTCCAATCATCGGCCTTTTTTACCTCACACTGGGCCTTCTCAAGTCTCTTTTCCTCGGCAACTCTTCTCCTCTTCTGTCTCTCTGTGGCAGCCTCCTGTCTCTTGGACTCCGGAATATCTTGGCTAGAAATCATGAGAGCCCCTATACTGCCAGTCTTCTCTCTCTGTGCTTTGACAAATGCCAGTTCGATCACAGGAATCTTCAGTTCACGCTTGCAAATACAGGAGATGTGGGCCTCGGATTTACAGTCACGATCCCATCCAAACTCAGGACAGAGAACAATTGGGCACTTGCAAGTAATTATGTCAAATAACTGGTCCAGTTGCTTGGCAAAGCTGTTCTTAACTGCAAGTTTTCCTCTCCCAAGAGAGATATCTCTTGCCTTTTCCCAACTGGCTAGCAGTCTCTCACTAATCTTCTTCTGACTTGTTATGACTGGAGGCTTGAACTGAGCGTTCGCCAGAGTGTACTGTGCCAAGACAGCTTTGGTCATATCACTGGCAATGTCTTTGTTTGTGTAAGTTCTTTGGTTCTTTTCACTGATTTGCCTGATTAAAACACCGTATCTCAAAGCATCTCTCAATGTAGGGAACTCCGACTTCAGGAGCTCTCTCCCAGACCCAAGATAGTGACTGAGATGGCTGGATTTTTGGTTCCTCGTCCTGACACAAGCAGCCATCGCAAATATTATCAACTTATAAATGCATCAGAATCTGAAACAGAAAAAAATATTGTTAGTTGGGTTGTTAAAGAATGAAGTGGGAAAGCAATGTTCACTATTTAATTGTAATGCACTAATGCAGCTGTATGTTAGATTTTCGATAAATTTCACGCTAAAATTTACCTAGCAAAAGGTTGCAAAATATTGAAACTGAAATTATTTTCTGTTTATATACACTAAAATCTACCAAAAAAGTGATGGGCCATTAGTTTTAGCTGATCTTCCCTCCTATGACACACCCTACCACTCCGGGTTTCCTTTCTCCATATCCTGGTTGTTGCATCACCTCCTCCAACTCTTCCTCATCAGCTCCGGATCGAGGAGAGTTCAGTTCACTCTGGGAAGTGACCACACTTGGATTACCTATCCTGGAAACCTACGGCACAGTGACTACCTACCATCTTCTTCAATACTCAGCCCTACTCGTCAGACACTTCAGCACCGCACTTGAGTATTGTAACCCTCTATTACCTCCCACCTCCAATTGCTTCAGATTGTTGTATGTTGTATAAATATGTATATACTGTTAAGCCAATGTTGCGTATGTTTAAGTTAAGTATGGTTAAGGGTAAATTATAGAAAGCCGGATATTTTGTTAAGGTATTTATTGTACTTTATTATACACAACAAAAACTCGCATCCTTTGTCTACCCTTTTATAGTCCGATTGTCTTCGTTTGTTTAGTTTTTTTATTGTTGTTGCCTGTTGGGATCTGGGTAGACTTTTAACTATATTCTAAACCAGTTTCTAAATCCCAACTTGTAACAAATGGCGACCGTGAAAGGACCCGACCTTAAGTGCCATATTTCTTCCCCCCTTGTTACTCCTTGTTAATTTTTCCTGCCAGTCACTTCTGTTCTCATTGCTTTACGGTGGTTTAAAGTGCCCTTCATATGTGCGTGCATATATTGCTATTATCGTACAGTAAGAGTGACAGACGTAGGATATTAGGTTCCGAGTGTCATAAGGCTTACCTGTTATTACACGTAGGCAGTCGTGCAGTAAGTCTTATCGAGTGTAGGGAAGAATCCCGATCTGTTTGATGCCGTACCCTCGCTCCAGAGTAGGCTGTTCCATAGTCACTAGTTTAGGGTGAAGTGATATCTTGGGATGCCCCGCTCTACCAGGACCCCATAATTATAAAGCCCCAATTATTGTTCTTCTCATTATCTCATTCGGGGTCAATAATAAAGTAACTCAAGGGTTGTTTATCCGGATCTTTATATTAATGCCGTAATACGCCCTTCCTGTTTCAAGTATCTTTCCAAGTCTCTTATCCTTATCTAAGGATCTTATCAGAAGAACAATATTCATAAGTGTAATTTCCCTAGGTATAACTTGGGTAGTTTCCGGGACTTTCTGGTTATCCACTGCCGTGATATTTTCAAGGGTAATCCACTTATCTTATTTTTTTTGACCATTAGTTAATTTATCTAGTTTTTCTTAACAATGGCCACCTCAGGTTTTGATCTCCAGGATCTTATTGAAAATCCTTCCGTAGCTAAATTACGTGTTAATATCCTGAAGAAAGAATGGAAAGAAATAGCCACCTATTACAATATCCCATATTCACAGCAAATGACTAAGGAAATGTTAAAAAATCAGGTAATTGAAATGTTGGTTCAACAAGAAGTTTTAGAAGAATCCGCTGTTGACCATATAACGCCCATGTCCAAGAAACTTCAACCACTATCCACCACCCCTCCTCACTCAGAAATTGCCTCAGGTCTGGCTAGCCCTCAAGAAAAACCACAAAGAGTAGACGCCTTAGAACTAGAACGAGCTAGGTTCGAGTTCCAAATCAAAATGAAAGAACTCCAGTTAGAGCATGAGTTGGAACAGGCCAAGTTGGAGCATGAGGGAAAGTTGGAACAAGCCAAGTTGGAGCATGAATTGGAACAGGCCAAGTTGGAGCGTGAGGAAAAGTTGGCACAGGCCAAGTTGGAGCAGGAGGTTAGACTGAAAGAACTACAGGTGAAAGAGACAGAAGTCACCTTAACATCGGAGTTTAAATCAAAAGAAGTGGCATTAAAAGAGAGACTAGCTGCTTTTAACCCTGCTTGTGCTTCTTCCCTTGTTCCTGAGTTTGACGAATCCGATATGGACGGGTCATTTAGGACTTTTGAGAAAATAGCCGGGAAGAATGAGTGGCCTAAGGACCAGTGGGTGTCGGTGTTAGTTCCTAAAGTATGCGGTAAGGCTCGTAGAGTTTATAACTGTTTAGACCAGACTGATGACTATGATAACGTAAAAAAGAATATCCTCACCTCTTTTGCTCTCACGCCAGATGGATACCGGCAGAAGTTTCGTAAACTAACCAAAACATTTTCACACACCTTTGTTGAGTTTGCTCAAGAAAAGCTTAGGTCTTCCAAGAAGTGGTTAGAGGCTACAGAGACCTCCACATTTCAGGATTTGTTAAACTTGGTAGTCCTGGAGGAGTGGAAGAGCAAGATACCATTTCACATCTTGCAGCATGGGGAGGAGCGTGGAGAGGTTAATTTAGGGCGTGGGGCTGAGCTGGCTGATGCGTACGCCTTGCTGTTGGAGTCACTGGGCAGTAGGGAACATGGTACTTTCCGGCATGTTAGGTCCTCCTCTGATGATAACCTTGGGGGCGTGAGTGGTAGGTCGAAAGGTCCCACACCTACCCCCCCCCCCCCCGATTTTACCAAGTTTTATTGTTCTTGCTGTAAAAACCCAGGCCATACGATCCAGTCAGGTAAACACCCAAAGTGTCGAACTTCTAAAAGTAGTTCCCTGGATCCCAAATTCAAACCAATAGCAACCACCAATGTGGAAAGGCCTCATCAGGATCTCTTCTCTTCATTCACCTATGAGGGAAAAATTTCAATCATAGAGGGGTCTCGTTCTTTCCCTATTCGCATACTACGTAATACGGGCGCAGCACAATCTATCCTCCTGTTTACGTCATTCCTGATATATCTACCGCATTTACCAATGAGAGTGTTCTAATTTCAGATCTCTCATCTCATTCTTCCTATCCCTTAGCTAAAGTTCACCTCCAATGTCCCTTGATTACTGGGGAAGTGCAAGTAGCCATTCGGAAAGATCCAATGCTTGTGAGCGGCATTCATTTATTATTGGGTAATGACTTGGTAGGAGATCTAGTGGTTCCCAACATAAAGACAGTCGACTCTCCCTTACCTGTCAACTCCACCACTGACCTTGAAGAAACTATTCCTCACCTTCTCCCATCTTGTGCTGTCACCCGGTCACGGAGTGTGCGAAATGGGCCCTCTTCATCTAAAACCACCTCCATTATCTTCCTAACCACAGAAGATCTGTACAATAAGACCATTAGTAAGGATGAGCTCGTTAAAGCCCAACAATCTGATCCATCTTTGAATAAACTTCATCATGCAGCAGTTGAGGGTAAAGATTTTAACACCCTTCCTTGTTTTTATTATCAGGAAGGGGTTTTGATAAGGGCCTATAGACCCCCTGAGCTTACCCATCTAGACACGTGGTCTGAAATACATCAAGAGGTAATTCCCTCCTCAGTCAGACCAGCATTAATTGCCCTTGCCCATGATGGTATTTCAGGACATTTGGGAATCCTGAAAACATTAAAAGCTCCTCCAACACTATTATTGGCCTGGACTTAGGAAGGATGGGTCAAAGTACCTAAAATCTTGTCATATTTGTCAAATGGTAGGAAAACCAAATAAAAGTATACCAGCAGCTCCCATTAAGCCCATCCCAGTATTTTCTACACCATTTGAAAAGATTGTTGTGGATTGTGTGGGCCCATTACCAAAGACTAAGAACGGAAATCAATTCCTGCTCACAGTTATGGATACCAGTACACGTTATCCTGAGGCTTTTCCCTTTAAAAGCATCACTTCAAAAAATGTAATCAAACCTCTTTTGCACCTTTTCACTTCAGTGGGCATTCCTAAAGAGATCCAATCCGATCAGGGCACCAATTTTACAAGCAATCTTTTCAAACAGGTGATGAAAGACCTCAATGTGGATCATTGTACATCTTCGGCTTACCACCCACAATCCCAAAGTTGCCTGGAACGGTTCCATCAAACTTTCAAATCAATGCTAAAAAGAAAGTTTACTGGTCCCAATATGGTTGCTAATAAACTATCTCCCCTCAACTATATAGTCCATACTCCTGATCGCAGGAAAGATTCACAACTTGTTCACATTAATCTCGTGAAACTTTACCATTCCAGGCAGTCAGAGGAAGACATCCCAGAGGCTATAAGCCTACCTGTATTGCATTACGGCTTTGTCAGGGCCGGAGCCGGATACAGATGACATGGACCTATTGGAGAATTTAGACTTCCCTCTACCTAAAGAAAACCGTGCTAACAGTCACATACTCAATAACTTGGATGAATATTTTTCTGTTCTAAATCCATCTCAAGCAAAAGATACCACTAAGTTTTTACCAACATTTCCTAAAGTCACGTCATACCTCCCAGGGTTTTGCAATATACTTAAACATGATATCAAGCTAATCTCAGATGATGTACAACCCATTAGGCAATCAGCATATCGGCTAAATCCACAAAAACGAGAGATTATGAAAAAGGAGGTAGATTTTTTGTTAAAACATAACTTAGCTGAGCCTAGTACCTCCCCCTTGGCTTCACCTTGCCTTCTCATTCCAAAACCCGATAGCAGTTTTCTTTTCTGTACCGATTATCATAAAGTGAACCAGGTCACTGTCTCAGACTCCTACCCTTTACCTTTGATTGAAGATATAATAGACAGCATAGGCTGTGCAAAATTTATTACTACGGTGGACTTGTTGAAAGGATATTATCAAGTGGGACTCACGGATAGGGCAAAAATAATCTCAGTATTTATAACTTTATTTGGTCTTTTTCAATATTTGGTTATGGCGTTTGGCTTTTCTAATGCTCCGGCCACATTCCAGAGGGAAATCAATTACCTGATTCAGGACCTACATGGGACGTTCGCCTACCTGGATGACCTGGTGGTGGTGTTGGACGGCTGGGACGAACATCTGGTGCGTTTGGAGATACTGTTCGCACGACTGCAAGAGACTGGATTCACCATAAACCTGGCTAAATCTGCTTTTGGCCGGGCCTCAGTGACTTACCTGGGACATATCGTTGGGCATGGTATGGTGAGACCCAAGGACGCAAAAGTTAAAGCCATCTTGTCCTTCCCCACTCCAATGACGAGGAAGGAACTCATGCGCTTCCTGGGGATGTACGACTACTACTGTCCGTTCTGCAGTAACTTCTCCAGCGTGGCCGGACCCCTCACAGACCTTACCAGTTCTGCTGTCCCTTACATCTGGAACCAGAGGTGCGACCAGTCTTTCTACCCCCTCAAAGCCTTCCTTGCCTCCAAGCCTGCAGTCCACCCACCTGACTACACCTTGCCCTTCCATCTGCAAATCGACGCTAGCGGTGTCGGAGTTGGGGCTGTGCTCCTACAACCCGACCCAACCACTGATGTCCTTCACCCTGTGGCATACTACTCTGCCAGGTTGAAAAAACATCAGACCAACTACTCGATCACAGAGAAGGAGGCCCTGGCTCTGGTGTTGGCAATAAAGAAATTTGAATGTTACCTCCAATCTCGCCCACAAACCACCCTAGTCTTCACCGACCATAACCCGCTCACGTTCATCGAAACCAACAAGACCTTCAACTAGCGAATCCTCCGCTGGGCTCTCCTCACCCAGCCCTATAATCTACAAGTCCGGCACATAAAGGGGGTGGACAACCTGATTGCAGACTCCTTATCCCGAGCTCCAGTGGAAATGCAGCAGCTACTCTCCAGACGCACCAGGTGATCACCTCCTTCGCCCCCGCGCTAAAAAGGTCTTTGGAGGGGGGTGTGTTACGAACCACGCCATCTATTGTGTCATGATCTACCTACCCAGCACCACGAGCGATGCCATCTAGGGAAGCGACCCGAGTATGACTAGTCTTAGTCACCACTCCGGGTTTCCTTTCTCCATATCCTGGTTGTTGCGTCACCTCCTCCAACTCTTCCTCATCAGCTCCGGATCGAGGAGAGTTCAGTTCACTCTGGGAAGTGACCACACTTGGATTACCTATCCTGGAAACCTACGGCACAGTGACTACCTACCATCTTCTTCAATACTCAGCCCTACTCATCAGACACTTCAGAACCGCACTTGAGTATTGTAACCCTATATTACCTCCCACCTCCACTTGCTTCAGATTGTTGTATGTTGTATAAATTTGTATATACTGTTAAGCCAATGTTACGTATGTTTAAGTTAAGTATGGTTAAGGGTAATTATAGAAAGCTGGATATTTTGTTAAGGAACTTATTGTACTTTATTGTACACAACAAAAACTCGCATCCTTTGTCTACCCTTTTATAGTCCGATTGTCTTCGTTTGTTTAGTTTTTTTATTGTTGTTGCCTGTTGGGATCTGGGTAGACTTATAACTATATTCTAAACCAGTTTCTAAATCCCCAACTCGTAACAGTATCAACCAACTCTATACAAGTATGTCCACATATAGGAAACTTAATACATGGAAAACTCTGTTGGAAAGGTTGTCTGGTGTCGTGGGTTCGGAGGGTGATTCCTAGCTTGGCGTCCTGGACAAGTGTGGTGATAACTCCTACAGTTCATTCTCATACACGCGTAACATGAACCTATTCTGGGCTTCAATGGACAATTATACTGGTTATAGTCATCCTTCTTACAATACTCACACCATTCGTCCCCTGTCCAAAGTTGAGGGTTCGTCTCCTTCCACCTCATGTTCTGATCCTGTCTTCCGTCAGTCTCTTTCTTATGATAGTCTCCCTGAACTCTATAATTCTCTGGTACTGGCGTGGGTTATACTAGTTCCTGGCGGGCCTGTCTAACATGATGCTGTTCCCTGTCCTGTGATGTCTAATACCAATCTCTACACCTTGTCAACTCGTTCAAAAATGGGACTAAGGGTACGCTTGACCGGTGGTGTCTTCTTAACTCTCTCTGCATTTGTCCTGGCAAGCCATCATACAATACATCTTTCATAAACTGATCTTTCCCTAGTACTGTAATGATCATGATAAGAGCTAAACTGAAAACCTTAAGGATTCATATTACGCTCAAACGTCCACAAAACCCTCCGAGTCCCCCAGCGGAAACGTCCCCTGTTTTCTATGTTTCCCCAGTCTTGGTCTATGGGAGTAGACGCTGTATGCTGGGACCTGTTGCCATCCAACCCTTTGTAATCAATTTGAATTTGCTTTTGATAGCTGAGTCAGAGCATTGTTAGTGAAGATAATAGTGGAGAATGAAAATGAGTTCATAGTCTCAATTTCAACGTCAGAGTGTACCGTAAATTAATTCATCGGAATAGAAGTAGGTGGACTCCCTGGTCTGTTTTGAGTGAGGGCCCCGCAGGCATTTCTACCTTTAGTGAGTGCCCGTCCCTTCATCCATACAGGTATGCTATTCCACTCTGTGTTGTAATTCGCCCTTCTTTAAGTGATTTGACCCAATTAATAGTTGAGTGTGCAAGTGTTACAGTAACGTAGTTGATATGCTCTGAGTGAAGTCATATTTACGTCTTTAACGTCCCCTGAAACGTGATGTTGTCACTGTTAGTGAGTGCCCGTCCCTTCATCCATACAGGTCCCCTGACGCTGATCCCCGTTTGTCTCCCGATCCCATTGTGATTATTGAATCGCTCTACCATCCAACAACGGCCTCGGATGTATTAGATGTCCAGCCGGGATCATATATGAGAAGATGGCACCGATGCGGCCTGATTAATGTGCCCCACGGCTTCGTTGGGCCAGACCCCAGACCCGCCATGTGTCTGGCTACCCCACAATGACAACAGCCCCAGTGCTCTACCCTGGGTTACTCCTTGGAAGTATATGTCCACAGAGAGTGTTGTAACATGTATGTTAGGGATAATTAGTTGGAAATAATTATCCCATGTTGGGTAGTGGACCCCTGCATATACTAGTGTCATGGTTTACGTATATGTTGAATAATCTACACTGAGTGCCATGTAATGTACCACCAGTAATGTTGTGAGTAAGAGTAAAGAAGAAGGTACTGAGTTTGCACTAAGACCAGGAGTTGAGCCTGGTAGTTATATGTTAATAACATATATTTTCCCCTTTGATTGCATATTAATAAATTTGTTTTTAGAGTACTTTAGGTGTATTCATTTCTCCCACAGTATTTTACCTTTATTTCCATCCAAGTGACCTGATACCAAAATTACCATATTCACGGGCCTAGACCCTCGACCATGCTACCAAAAGAATGTCCATGCTACCCAAGAATAGGTGATGGAACTGAGTAAGAGCAAGAACTAAGAGAAGTAAATAAGATGAGGGTGGTGTAGAAACAGAGAGGGAGTCAGGCCCCCTCACATTGGTGACAGACCGAGAATGCGCCCCCTCACATTGGTGACAGTTCAAGAATCCGCCCCCTCACAGTACTGGTTCAAACTTCCTCTCTATGGCTGCCAGCTTACGCTTCATTTGTCCCACATATCTTTCCGGATCGTCCTCTAAATGATATTCTTCTCTCAAAAGATCTGCCCATGCTGTACTCAGAGTATTCGGGCCCGTGTTCAACTTCGTCAGAGATTGCTTAAGGGTGTTCCAATCCCATGTTCCCCTGCTATCCAATTCCTCAAGAACACTCTGTTCTACGGGACTCTGCATTCTGCTAAGAGCCGCTTCTACCCGATAGTCATCCTGCTTAAGTAACCACTCTACCTGTCTACAAAAAGTTCTAATGTTGCTCTCAGAATCTGGCCCTGTTAGGTTTTCCGATGATAACATTTTAACATAGCTAAGGTCGAACACGGCTGCTTCCCTATCTCTTCTCTTGGTATGGTCCGTTAGTTTGGGATGAACCCCTGGATCAACTCTAAGGTTACCTGGGTGTGTGGTGTCGCTCCCTGATTGTGGGACAGAGCGGGAACTTTCTGCCGGTGGGGCAGTTGAGTTTGAGTCATTTCCTACAGGGTACCTAGATCAGTACCTGGGTTCTTTGCATGCTGGAGTTCGCGTTTTAGTTCCCTAACCTGTTTCTGTAATTCTTCTAGCTCTGAGTATTGCCTGTTGATGATTGATATGGCAGATTCCGGTGTCTCTCCCGCTGTGTCACCCTCCTCTTCTACCGACCTAATCATTTTGACCTAAAAATGCTACCACTCGACCAAAGAAAAATACGAACCTCTTAACACAACTACTCTCCTGCACTACTACAACCCTATGCAACACCTTAACATGGCACCGAAAAAAATGTAGCTTACATCAACTGGAGACCGAAAGTCCTATGGCATTCCATAGGTGAAACACTTAGCAAACATCAGAGGTGAACCACTTGAGACACCTCTCAGATTCAGCAAGGTTAATCCACACCTTCTGTAATTATTAATACATATTAACACTGGGTAAAACACCAACACAAAACAAATCAATGACACACATTACTTCACATTACTTCAGTACTGTCTAAATTTTCAAAAATTCTTCTGACATTTCTGTACTCAAGCAAAGTTATTCACATGCAAGTATCACTCAAAAATCAGTTAATCCACCATTAAAATACTTGTCTACTTCTGCAACTTAAATCACAGCTTCAATTCCCTCGGATTTGATCATTGATTAAAAACCATCCCACAGCTTTAACCACCAATTTATACTGCCAGATTCTGGGGTCACTAAGCCTAAGGGGATAACTTAACTATAGTCTTAATTTTAAAGGTTGCTGCCACCAGACCCCCTCTGGGCAGTATGAAGCTCGTTAGGTAGCGTGCAGAGTGGACTAGGCATTGGGTTAGGTTTTTCATAGACTAGATCGATAAGGGGAAAGAAGGGTGAAACCATAACATGTCTTAACTAATTTATTCCTTATAAAACATACCGTAACAAAAAATACAAGTAAGTTGACCTTCCTCAGAAGAACAACGATGATTTTGGTTACCCTTCTTACAACATCACTCAACACGTCGGACTGCTCCACCTGTATGGAATATAGCACCTTAGGTCATCATACACAGTGACACCATCTCACCTCCATGTAGCACCAGCTCACCACACCTGTTATACTCCACACCTGCAAGTATGGGACTCCTTGTAATTTCTAGGTACACATATGAGGCACCTCGTTCGCACACAGCCCTCGGTGGGTAGAGACGAGGGTTTAACCAAGAGGCATACCAGTACTGTTTCTACGCCTGGTATTATATGTCGCTCCAAGTGACGACCGCAGAGTTTCTCAAGCATTTCCTTATTTATTCCTACTCCTTTGGGGTGGTATGCTGGGAATCCACAGGTTCACAGTGGAATAGCATACAGTAGCTGGTAGTCGTCACCTCACATGGTGATAACGGTCACAGGGATAATGGCCATCACCCAGCGAGGCACTCCTACCTCGTGGGACCTGAAGTGATGAGAGAACGAAGGATACTGAGAAACAATGCCTGATGGGTCGTTATCACCAACCCCAACACATCCCTATTACATTTTATGCATCAAGCAAAGTTGTAAACTGTAATAACTGCTATATAAGCCTTTTTTTGGGCTGGATGTAGCCCGATGAAGGACACTGACCTGAGGTGATGGGAGAACGAAGGATACTGAGGGCAGTGCCCTGCCACTCCTCACAGCATAGGCCTACAGTTTCCAATCTTTAATTTATACTTTGATTTCTTATGGTTCTCACATCTCAATTTTCCTGTTTAAAGTGACCTGGTGTCTTATAAATTCACATTTTAATCCTAACTTACATACTAGAACACGGTTCGGGCTTGACAGTTCTTGGGGAAATTAAGTGGGCTATATTATCAATGCGGCCTCGGCGCCAACTCAAACATAGTTTCTGGATCACTTCCAACACTTCACATAGTTCTGATACCTTTATCCTTCTTTCCAGATCATTGTTCTCATGTATTTTCACCTGATATCTGCTGAAGTTATGTTCACTAAACATTCACAGACGTAAATAGTATAACCTTCAAACCACACTCCACACTTAGTCGTACAGTACACTAGTCAGGCTCAACTGGACTTTCCGTACCATCTTGAGTTCTCCTTAATGCTATGAATAATACAATTAATATTATATACCCATAGCTGGGTACAATTCATCAAATGATTCAGTAACATTGAGTAGGTGAGTTGTCCTTTGTCAATGTTTCCTGTTCTCTGAGATTTTACAAGGGCGGTGGATTTGAATGTTATGTAGCCTTAATATGAATTAAAAGTTTTTTTTTTAGGAATGACAATGATGTGTACAGTACAAGGGGGATAGGAAGTTATAGTTCGGAAATTGAAGAAATTTAGGAAGAGGTAAGAGAGGGCGGACTGACCGCCTAGCTAAGATAATAGTGTGTTAGGGTTGTGTCATGGGTTAGTTATTGTCTGTCGGTACAGGGACTAGACATCCTACCCTGTCCCATATATGGGTGTTTTAAGAGCCTTATTTCATATTCCGCCGACCCTACTGGCAGATGCTGGTCTAGGAAAGTTGTCTATTGCCTGTCCGTGTAGATCGAGGGTGGTAACGGACCTTTTGAGATTTGGTAAGTTTTGGGGAACCATGTATGGTTGTTGTCGTTTTCTGGTGGGAGGCTTTGAAGGAGTTCTTGCTCTGATAGTTCTATCTTTTGCCAGATTCTGCTGGCCAGGGTGTGCAGCTGCTGGTTGATGGGTTTCATTCTAAAGTATCAATGTATCCCATCTTCTCCTGTAAGGGCGCGCGTTTTCCAACACCTACACCACCCTTTTCTTACTTACTTCTCATGTTCTTTTCTTACTCTTACTCAGTTCCTTCACAGGTTCCTTTTACTTACTTCATTGGTTACTGCATAACCTTATTTCCTTTTGGTAGCATGGACAAGAGTCTAGGCACATGGGTATGGTAATTCTGGTATCAAGTCACTTGGACGGAAATAAAGATAACTACTGTGGGAGAAATGAATACTCCTAAAATACTCTACGAACAAATTTATTAATATGAAATCAAAGGGAAAAAGAGATAGTATTAACATATAACTACCAGGCTCAACTCCTGGGCTTACTGCAGACTCAGTATTTTCTTCTTCACTTATTTTCTTATTTACTTATTTTCTTATTTTTACTCAACAGCTATTACTCAGATCTTACACTCTTACTGCACACAACCTTACTGGTGTTACATTGCATTACATAGCAGGACCGGTTCCTCGGCCCTACTCACAATACATAGTACATGGCAACTCCTTGTAGATTACCTTACTGCCACTCCAAGTGGGTACTTCAACTTCATCCACATCAACTAGTGGTACATCTCAATACAGTTACAAAACTTTACTCCTAGTCCCAAGTGGACAAATTTACTTCTCACACATTACAAGGTCTTTAACACAACTTACTGAATGTTGGTATTGCATATGAGATGCACTCAAAACATATACGTTAATGCTGAAACCAGCAGATACATGGGTCCACTACCCAACATGGGATAATTATTTCCTACTAATTATCCCCAACATACATATTACAACACACTCTGTGGACATATAACTTCCAGGGTGCGTCCCAAGGTGGAACATTGAGGCTCACGACCGTTGTTGTGATCTGTGGTAGCCAGACACATGGCGAGTCTGGGGTCTGGCTCCACGAGGCAGTGGAGCAGATTAATCAGGCGGCATCCGTGCCGTTGTTTCATATATTGATCCCTGCTGGGTATCTACTGAATCCGGGACAAACGGTAGAGCAGGCTTCAAGGGACAGAAGCATGAACAACATAATCACATCAAATCTCTTTGTCTGGAAACGACAGACGCATTTACGTTATATTACTTCTTACACTGGGTGAATGACAATTCAACTGTTAAAGCATGAACACTGATGAACACTGATATTCACTACACTTGACTGAATCAAACTGAATGGCTAGGGAACACATGAATGTACCTGGGAACAAATGGAGAGAGTAGGCGTCAGGGGGGACGCTCTGTCTCCCTTACTTGTGGTATATATACCCCTGAGTTGCCAGCAATCGCTACTCACGCAATGACAGTAATTACAAACAAACTAACTGGTACTCATTCAAGGATGACTCTCAGTTGACAAAGGTTTGGCGAATTACTTGTTGATTTACACAGACTAATTCAAGATTGAGCTTGCAGGAAAAAGTGGAATAAGCAACGCATCGACAACTGTCTTCACAAAGGCGGGCCAAAGCGAATGGGAAAAACACGTCTCCTTCTCAGGGGTCGCTAACCAGCTATCCTCTCATGTTTTGCGGTTGTGGAGTTTAATAAGAATCATTAGTTAAATAGACTAGCAGTCAACGTGACCATGACACCCGAGGGTCTTGCTCAGTGTCAAGAACATTGCATAACCAGTAGGCCCAACTATGGGCACAAGACCACCAAATTCCGTGACAATTTTCGATTTTGAATCACTATAATACCTCACAATAACACAAATATGCTTGTTTGTGGCCAAATCTGTGGCTTCGTCAACAAGCAATGAGTACTTCTTGCCTTTTGCATCTCCTTTTAATTCCTCAAACAATGCTGGAGTATAAGGGACTGTGTGTCAGTAACAATTCTTTTTACTCTAATATTTATTACCATTGGTAGCGTGACGAGAGGAGGCTCGTGGGTATATGTAATGATAGTATCAAGTAATAGGGAAGAAATAACGGTAGATACTGTAGGTTAATAATAGACACAATATACAAATACAAAATTTATTTAAACATTAATATGGAGGAAGGAGAAAGAATATATGTACCAACAGACGAACTCTAGAACTAGGCCCTCAGGCTCAGCATACTCACACCACTACTGGGTGGACATACTCAATATCACTCACACCACTACTGAATGGACATACTCAATAACACATAACTCTTATAGTCACTTAGCACCATAAAGACCAGGGACAACTGCCACTACAACACTCAGTCGTCAGGAGTGATACTCAAGCATCCACCATGGGGTACTTTCCGACGAACTCTGAAGATCCCAGTGGATTAACCCCCGCCACACAAATAGCCCTACTGAGTTAGACACTCATCCACCAATGATGGGGGCTGGTAGTGGTGTGTGGCTTGGTGATCCGGGGTCACCTCGCAGGCCGAATGTTAGGGCCAGACGAGCCAGCTATGGGGGCCATAGGTAGTGTGAAGTGTCTGAGGGTCGTGTCTCACGAAGGTAACTGATCCTACTGGACTTCGGACATCTCCCCAGACATAGTGGATACAATATGACTTCACTCAGAGCATATCAACTACGTTACTGTAACACCTGCACAATCAACTATTATTTGGGTCAAATCACTTAAAGAAGGGCGAATTACAACACAGAGTGGAATGGCCTACCTGTATGGGTGAAGGGGGGGAGCACTTACTAACCGTTGAAATGCCCGTGGCACCCTCACTCAGAATAGGTCAGGGAGTCCACCTACTTCTATTTCGATGAATTAATTTACTGTACACTCTGACGTTAAATCTGAGACTATGAACTCAGTTTAATTTCCTACTATTATCCTCACTAACAATGCTCTGACTGAGCTATGAAAATCAAAATTAAATTGATTACAAAGGGTTGGATGGCAACAGGTCCCAACATACAGCGTCTTGCTACGAAATTCGCGGATTATATTCAAAGTTCCCTTTTGACAAAGACAGCCTATCGATGGCGTTATCAAGGAAACAGAGAAAACGGGGGACGTTTCCACTGGGGGACTCGGAAGGTTTTGTGGACGTTTGAGCGTAATATGAATCCTTAAGGTTTTCAGGTTAGCCGTCATCACGATCATGACAAAGCTTCCCCCTTCCCCAAGATTTATATTATGCGGTAACGTTCAGAAAACACCTAAGTAGTGACATACACATTAAATGATTAATACAAAATATTGCACAAATTATATCAATAAAAATAGAAAAATAATTCCCTACCGGTGGTCAGAATTGGGCAAAAGAAATGGAAATCTGTTAACATACAACTAGAATGTGACACACCGTCATAAAAAATATATTGGGATACATAAATCATAACATAATAGCACCAAAAATAATAACACATGGGGTTAGGTACATCATGTCATATAATACTGAATGGGGTTAGACACATCATCATATAATAATACTGAGTGGGGGTAGATACATCATATCATATGATAATAATAAATGGTGTTACATACATCATATCATATAATAATAAATGGGGTTAGATACATCATCTCATAGATTAATAATGAATTGGGTTAGATACCTCATATCATATAACAATAATAAATGGTGTTACATGTTACAAAATACACCCTCACATCGGTAGATAAAGTGCACACTCAAAATTTCCTTACAGAACTCAAATTTCAATGTTCATAGACCATGAAAGTTTCTTTTACGCGATTGGTCAAATACTTACAGGACACACTGAGATTTAACATAGATTCCTCAAGCTAGGACATAGACGAACGGACGCCATCAAGTCGAAAGAATGATTTGTTTGCCCTTAATCTAAAGAGTCATGTCGCACTCGCGAGAGGCAGCACCATTCAAGGGACTCCGAACGAGCGGGTATTCCCAAGAATTCAATGCTAACGAAACGGTCCTCATGAGAACACCACCAAACCAAAAACTGTCTGTACTTATGGCATTTGCCATGTAGAAGTAATAGCACCATATTTCTATGCCCGAATACTCCCTGAAAGTCACGAACTCTACACCTATATACCAACAACACCCAGCCTACGTAGGACTTACCAACCGGAACTTGAGAATTCACCACTGGTATCTTTATTCAAACTAGTAACAGATACCCTTCAGATGATTGCATAACTGCCAATACATCTTCCAATCTCTGTCTTTTACTGCAAATTGACCCTTACTCTGTAAAAAATTTTCAATAAAAAAAAAATCATCAATTCTTTACCTCTCCCTTTACCACAAGTTACTTATAACTGATTGCACACTTATTATCAACCAATGAGGGTCACTTAAAAAATCCCACCGCTTTTTAAAGATCCAGTCTCACCACTGGTTTTCTCGTCCTTACTGGAAATCGGGGAGCAGGAGCAACTACTGTTCTCTCCTCATTCTGTATAGCATCTCTCTCATCCGGCTCTGATTCTGAGGAAGAATCATTAGGGGGAACCTGGATGTCATTTACATGGACAAACATATCTCTGTTGATACATCTTTTCACATTTTCTGCTGCTCGTCGAATTACTTCTGTCTCATCTGAAAGGTGGGTTAACTCATACGCTGCACCATTGCGGATGACCTCAGTTACTGTATATGGGCCCTTCCACGTAGCATTTAATTTTATATTGGTACCTGGGATAGGAGCTTTATCTCTCACCCAAACAGTTTCCCCTAGCTGTACTGTCTGATTGACTCTCTCTCGGTTTGCTACGTTCCGGAATTCTCTAGACATTCGTTCAGAAGTTTCTTTAATTACTCTGTGAGCTTCTCTCAACCCTTCAATACTCTCGTTTTCTATTAGTGGTAACTCAATGCCCACTTGTCTCTGTGCATGCCGGGAGAAGAACACGAAGTGTGGCTGCACTCCAGTCGTTGTGTGAACAGAAGTGTTCAACGCATATTGGGTCGGACCCAAGAATCGTGGCCAGCGACGCGGGTTATCTTTGCACATGATTGACAAAATGTTCTTAAAAGTTTGGTGCATTCTCTCCGTGATACTGTTACCTCGGGGGTGGTAAGGCAAGGTAAAATACACCTTAATGTTAGTTAATCGACAGAGCTCCCTGAACTGTGCGGCAGTAAATTCTCCTCCATTATCCACAATCCCTACTTTAGGACTACCGAAGACATTAACAAATTTTTCAAATTCACGGGTAACTTCTTGCGTTGTCTTCGTGCGCAATGGATAGAAATAAACATACCTTGAATAATAATCTATAATCGTTAACACATATCTGTAATCACTGATCCCTGAATGCGTGTCAGTCAAATCTACCGAAACTCGTTCTAGTGGTTTGGTTACTACTGGTAATTCTTGCCAAAGCTGCGTAAGTCCCTTAGCTCCCTTGAACCTTTGACACATCTCGCATGATCCTACATAATCAACACAATCTTTACGGAAGTTAGGCCAATAAAACAAATTTGCTACTCGGGTGATGGTCTTCCAACGTCCTAAATGACCTGAGGTGGCATTGTCATGCGCCAACTCTAATGCGGCTTTACGTAAATGTTGAGGGATTACTAGACAATACTTCAATGCTTTATCAAGTTGTTCTTTTACTAGATACAATACTCCATTTATTACTTCAAAACTATCAATGGTGGCCTTTTGGTAATTATGTTGAGGAACTTTACCTCCTGCTAAATACTGTTTTAACTCCTGCCATCTTGGTTCTTTTTGTTGTTCCTTACCAAATTCTGCCTGTGTGAAACCTTCTAGTGTGGGAAATTGAGCAGCAACATGGTCTTGCATGACTTTTCTCAAGGTTCTGACTGGTCGACTTAATGCATCAGCTACTACATTAGCTCTACCGGGTTTGTATTCAATGTCATAGGCGTAATCTCTCATTTCTAAGATCAAACGGTTCATTTGCTGACGTTTGGTTTTCTTTCTAAAGACGGAAGTTAGAGGTTGGTGATCTGTCTGAATTGTAAACTGCGTATCCCAAAGAAAATGATGGAAGAACCTGCACGCTAACACTATGCTTAACGCTTCTTTATCGGTGGTGAAATAACGAGTTTCTGCCGGCTTTAACTTTCTAGAAAAATAACCCACTGATCGCAAAGAGCCATCTTCTTGTTCCTGATTAAGGGAAGGGCCTACACAGAAATTCCTGGCATCACTATGCAGTTCGAACGGTTTATGAATATCTGCCTAGACAAGAACTGGGTATGAAGCTAGTGCTTGCTTTAACTTCTCAAATGCTTCTTGACACTCATTGGACCATACAAAATCAACAGTCTGTTTCGTTAACTCAGTGAGGGGATAAGCTACTTTGGCAAACTCGGGAACATGTTTACTGTAAAATCCACACATACCCAAAAATTGGCGGATTTGTTTAACATTAGTTGGGGGTTTACACTCAGTCAGAGCTTGGACTTTTTCTGGGTCAGGCTCAATGCCTCTCCCTGAAACTACATGTCCGAAGAATTTAACTTGCTTATGGCCAAATTGACACTTAGACAAATTTAGTTTAATACCCATCTCTTCAAATCTCTCAAATACTCTGGTGAGTCTTTGCAACAAGGTGGGGAAGTCAGGAGCCCATACTGTTACAACATCAAGATAGTTTCGTACCCAGTCTTCAACTGCTAAGGGAGCTAATACTCTGTTTACTTCTCGAGTGAAAACGGCAGGACTAGCTGAGAGCCCAAACGGAAGGCGTGTGAACCTCCATAGATTGTACCCATCGCTAAAAGTAGTTAGATCTCGGCTACTATCGTTAAGAATGACCTGATAATATGCATCCTTCAAATCTAATGTGGCATAATACTTATTTCCCGCAGCTTTCTCTACTAATTCGTCAATTCGTGGCAAGGGTTGTATGTCGACCTTCAAATGCTTATTGATCGCTCGAAAATCTAAGCACATACGTTTTGAACCGTTGGGTTTTGTTACCAAAACAATGGGGGATAACCAGGCGGCAGTCGATGGTTCAATGATATTACGATCCCTCATATCTGTTATCATTTATTTAATTATCTCTTTTGCTTTTTCTGGATGTCTATACTGTGGTCCTCTGACAGGATTGTGGTTGGCGAGCTGAATGTTAGCGGGTATATCAGTAATTGACCCTATTTCATGTGGTCCTAAAACAAACAAGGAATCATGAGATAGAATTACTTTCCGCAAATGTTTACGCATGTCTCTGTCTAGATGGTTCCACTGTTGGTTTCTAATTAACTCGTTCAACTTCTCTTGTCTAGTGGTTCCGCCTTTTACTTCGTCACATTCCGGTACCATACTGTTGGAAATCTCTTGGACATGTCTGACCTTCTTTACTGGATCGTTGGGAATTCCGGCACAAATTACACAGTCAAAGGACGGTACTCTCTGATCATCACCTACATTTACTTTTAATTGGTTTGAGGATCTCCTCTCCCCTTCTGTTTGAATGGCTAGGTGATGAGGTGCACAAAGGGATAATTCAGTTGAAGACTTTACTTTACACAATTTGTCATAGACCTGTTGAATATGTCCCAAGTGATTTCCTTTAACGTCAACATATGAGATTATCTCCTCCGGGATTAACTCATATTCGCCAATGACAGTGCTAGCTCTCAAATACACGGATTTATCGGTACAATTACTTACTGGCAAATATATGCGTGAATCTCGCTGTACTCTAACACATATCTCTGGTTGTTGGTTGAAACTTTTATGCGTGAATCGTACGCTAAGAATTTGACCTTTCTCTACTTTCACTTTGATGGATATGATCGGTGCATGGTGGCCTCGTACAATAGTCTTCCTATCAATATGGAGACTCTTCAACTGTGGTGGACAAGGTACATCGGGCTTTAACGACAATCTAGTGACGCATTTGATTCCTTTCATGTGCTCTCTCGTCAACACTCCCATATTCCTGTGAATTGCCTGCCCAAATGAAACGCTTCCTTTTACATTCCCATGTTACTCTAAATCTGCCGAGGAGATCTGCTCCGAATAGTAATTCTGCATCAAAGTATTTATCATCCACCACAATGGCATGGTGTCTGACTTTCAACTGTGGTGTTACTTGGACTGTTATGACTACTTTACCTTTAATTTTTAACTCCTCTCCTGTAACACCCTGGTACCTATGTTTACAAGGTTTGATGGGTTGCATATTCAAAGGTTTTACTAAACTCTCCTTAATGACGGTGGCTTCACTGCCTGTATCTATTAAAGCAAGACAGACACGTTCATTTACAGTAAACCATATGCAAGGAGACACATTGGATGGAACCAGCTTATGTCAATATTTTGGATAATGCCGACGACTTGAGCGTCCGGGGCAGCGTTGACTGTTTCTCCGACACCCTACTTCTAAGCAATCCTAACATGAACGTGGGGGTGGATTTAAGGGGCAAGTAGAGGTATCATGACTCTGTGTTCGGCAATATGGACAGTAAGGTCCCTGTCGCCGTCCAACTAACCTTTTACGAGGACTTTCAAATAGGGCTGCAGCGTGTCGATCTCGCTGACTACTGGTACCACAAGCTCCTCCTGTTACGTTACGTTCTGCCCTACTGGCTCTTTCATTCTTAACTGGAAGTTCTTGGTTCGCGTGCTTTTGAACTTGCTGGATACTAGGATACCCCGTTCTGTTACCTTTCAGATAGTTGTGTCGGAGTCTCTCCAATCGTGCAGCCATTGTGTCTACTGGACAACAAGGGGAATAGTAAAACTTCAATTCCTCTTTCAACTGTTTTGGCAAAGGGTCGTACAATTTATCTTTCAACGTTTGTTCTTTACCTTCCATGGGCCCATACTGGCGGAAAATGGTTGTGAAAGTTAGTTTAAGTTGGCTCAAGAAACGACGGGGATCATCTTCCAAATTGTACTCTAATCGCGCAAATTCCTCCCAGGCATCTTCCAGAGGGATTGGTTTCACAAACAATTTCCGCAAGGTTGCTTTAAGTTTATCCCAATCTTCCTCATCGGTACCAAGTTCTACTTGGACCATGGCTTCAACTTGCTGGTCCATGCGGTCGGTAGCTACATACCATCTATCCCTTGAGCTAACTGCGTTATACTCTACTCTCTTACAAAATTTAGTTAGGATGTTGTCTGCGTTAAGACCAACGAGGTTGTCAATGGACAGCCTCGGAATGTAGTGGTGGTAATGGGGGCCAGGAGATCGGCTGGGCATATCGTTAGGAGGGGACAAAATAGGAACCACGGCAGGGAGAGTAGGTATAGCCGGTTCTTCCCTCCGTTCATCAAGCAACGCATGTTGTCTCCTTACTGTATCCATAAACTCAGCGAGTTTAGCCCGAAGAGCTTGGACTTCTGTTGCTAGTTCAATAACCGTTTTGGCCGTCATGGTCCTCTGATTCGCGTTAGCATCTGCCATCGTGTTACAACAAATCAATAACCCACTATATCCCACTGTAAATACAATAACATGCACAGTGCTCACTCAAGACCCAAGGACTGGTACTGATTTTCGGCAATACGACTTAACATTCCATGCATCAACTATTGAAAACACTGTTCAGATTATTAATCTCCCAAAAGATAATATTATTGCATGAAAAATACACTAAGACAATTTGCTGTTCACCCAAACTCTGTATGGTGCAATACTGTGTGAACACTTCACGAATTTCTGTACTCACAATTCCGGGTCCAGACACTTGTATAACACTTTCCATATACCGTATCACCATAAGGTCCTCACATATGTAATACTGTATTCTGAAAGTATACTGGCATTAGAGTTCACATAATATACAACTTTTCACCATTAGCACCTGATTAAAATACACTTTAAAATTATAGCATATACATAGAAATATTAATACAAGATACTGTAAAACACCCCGAGATATTAAGTAAATGGAATATATATCCTACCTAACACATAAACTAAAGAATATTACAAGTAGAGAATTAGCATCCACTTAACCTTTGCATATAGTGCAATGCTTCTGTTCGCAACTCAGAATTAAAACACTGGGCACTCCCACCATGAAAACATTTCACAAACTAGTGCCACAGCCCGAACATGTACTCACTGTCTAAGTAATACTGAATTAGCGGAAAAAAAAATTGGGCAGATTGTTACACATCAAAATTCTTCAAATATTAATGAACCTTATTCACACTCTACACTCAAGTTATTGTTGCTGGTATCATTTACTTTAAACAAGACTTTTTCTAACCCAACTCCAAGGTATTCCTTTGAACTTATTTCACTTTCTCTGCAAACCACCACAAAAATCTGTACCTTGGAAAAATATGAAACAAAATCATTAGCAATCTGAAATACTAATTAGTTACAGTGGAATGGTTATTAAATACCCGTACAGAGAAATGGTTATAACTCAGTTAAAAAAAACTACAGTATCACAGTCATTCCTCCCAATTCGATACTATGTTCATTACATCACCATAGCTGCCACCATTTTATGAGGGCCTGGGCTGCCACTATTTTATAAGGGACTGTGTGTCAGTAACAATTCCTTTTACTCTCATACTTATTACCATTGGTAGCGTGACGGGAGGAGGCTCGTGGGTATATGTAATGATAGTATCAAGAAATAGGGAAGAAATAACAGTAGATACTGTAGGTAAATAATAGACACAATATACAAATACAAAATTTATTTAAACATTAATATGGATGTAGGAGAAAGAATATATATGTACCAACAGACGAAATCTGGTGCTATGCCCTCAGGCTCAACATACTCACACCATTACTGGGTGGACATACTCAATAACACATAACTCTTATAGTCACTTAGCACCATAAAGACCAGGGGCAAGTGCCACTACAACACTCGGTCGTCAGGAGTGATACTCAAACAACAGCCATGGGGTCTTGTCACAATGGGGTACTTTCCGACGAAATCTGAAGATCCCAGTAGATTAACCCCACCACACAAATAGCCCTACTGAGTTAGACACTCATCCACCAATGATGGGGACTGGTAGTGGTGTGTGGCGTGGTGATCCGGGGTCACCTCGCAGGCCTAGCGTTAGGGCCAGACGAGCCAGCTATCGGGGCCATAGGTAGTCTGAAGTGTCTGACGGTCGGGTCTCAAGAAGGTAACTGATCCTACTGGACCTCGGACATCTCCCCAGACATAGTGGATACAACATCCACCCTACAGACACGGCCTAGTAGGGTGTGTCATACGGAGGCGATTTTTTTTTTTTTTTAGTTTGAAAAATCGGCCCATGGTATTAATGATGTAGTTCTATGTGCAGAATCATGTGATATCTTCAGATTTGAAAAGTTTTCATTTTTTGCTCGGTACATTTTAACTTGAAATCTTATGAAAATTCAGTATTCCCACCCTTTTACCAACACCACTAAATAGCTTATTTAAAGTAAAGTAAATGTATCAGGTTAATTTATTAGGATGAAAATGATCCAGAATAGTGAAACGAATGATCTTGACACATTTATTAAATTTAATATTCCTTTAGAAAACAAAATCATCAAATACAAAAACCGGTTTTACTACTACGACCCGGTGTTGCTGCACACCATAGAGAACATGTCTTTCTTGCTTCTGTTTCTACTCATCACCTCCCTGTTGACCACCTGAGCTCGGATGTAGCCTTCCCTCCTCTCCTGGCTGTACACGTGACTGCTGGCCTTGCTCACTTGCTGTACGCAACGCTCTATACTCTGGGTGTGCGAGGGCCAGGCAGGGACATGCATGGGGTTGTCCAGGAAAGCTCTGACTTGAACATTGGTGAGGCTGCACGTAAGAGGGGGGCTCACTGCCAGCCTGGATGTTATCCAGATCTATGAGATCAGTGAGGGTCTTGGCACCTAGATTGACTTCAGGAGTCTTCCTGACCCTGAAGGAATCGTCACCAACTGATTCGTCATGCCCAGATCCTCTCATAAGTCTCATATCCAAGATCTTTTTGACTGCCACTCTTCTCTCCTCCTCATCCTTACTGCAGAGCATTGTCTGCAGAACTGCCTCGGGATGAGCATACCAGGAAGATCTCCTCACAGTCTGCTCCGCAATCTGAACAACCTTCCTTGGCTGACTCCTCAGGAGCTCAAGCTGGAAGAGAACCTGCCTCGAACCTTCGGAGAACGATGACTTGACCTTGGTGTTGAACCAATTTGGCAAGTAGACACTCAGCGATGAATTGGACAATAAGTCTCAGGTAGTGAAGCTGGTTCCCTTTCAGTTTATGATGAGCGACCCAAATTCTGCAGAACCTGAGAGCCGTTGTGAGCCACCTAGAATGTGAGACTGGACCTATCTGCAGGTAAGCAAGTCTATCAGGCATGACCCCAGTTTTGATGGCACTACAAATCATGTAACCATAGTACTGGTCAGTACTCAGGTCGTCAATGACAGTATGTGCAAGCTCAACGAGTGGAGGGCCAACTGTGATCTTTTCAAAGCTCGGATTTATTTCTAACTCAGTGGCAGAGTCCAGCATCTTGCCAAGAGGACCAGACCATCTGTTGTTTGAAAGAGTCTTGCCATCCAGCTCCTGGATCAGATGTCTGAGTGGCAACTCGTTGGTGTGGAGGTCACAAACAATCCAGACCAGCTTCCTCCCAATCTTCCGCTCTATCCACTGTATGACCCCCCCCCTTGCCACCCTGTGTTCGTATTGGTGCTGTCCCCTCCAATGGCCTGCAGGGTCTGGTCTACGTTCCTCTCTCTGAGCCAGTTCACAATGTTCTCTGCCACTATCTCAGCTGGTTTCCTGATGTCATCTTTCTCTGGAGTGAAATGCCACAAATACTTCCCTCCTGGTTCACTGCAGCAGGAGTAGTGTTCCTCCTTCACCATGGCAGGGAACAACTTGTCAGAATCTCCAACTTTCATGAACACTTTAGTGTCATCCCTTCTCTCATCAAAGAACAAACAATTGATTCCATTTTCTCTTATCCCCTTATCAAACTCCTCTTCTAGGTTACTGACAAGTTTCTCCTGAGCTCTCCTTACTTTGTTATGATCTATCACCAGGTGAACATCATCAGGTGTTATCAAACCACCGTCAATCCAGGCAGCTGTTGCTATCTCTGCAGTTTCTCTGAGACCAGTGTGGTGTCGCATGCAGGCTAGAGCTATGCTCGGGATATCTTTCCTATTTCGACTGTTATGCCTGGAAGGTTTGGGATCATTATTTTCTGGGTTAGGGACAAAGTCACCATTCTCCTGGTCAGCACTCGGATCAGCCATGGGGAAGTCATTAAACTCTGAATCAGCTTGACTCCAATCATCGGCCTTTTTTACCTCACCCTGGGCCTTCTCAAGTCTCTTTTCCTCGGCAACTCTTCTCCTCTTCTGTCTCTCTGTGGCAGCCTCCTGTCTCTTGGACTCCGGAATATCTTGGCTAGAAATCATGAGAGCCCCTATACTGCCAGTCTTCTCTCTCTGTGCTTTGACAAATGCCAGTTCGATCACAGGAATCTTCAGTTCACGCTTGCAAATACAGGAGATGTGGGCCTCGGATTTACAGTCACGATCGCATCCAAACTCAGGACAGAGAACAATTGGGCACTTGCAAGTAATTTTGTCAAATAACTGGTCCAGTTGCTTGGCAAAGTTGTCCTTAACTGCAAGTTTTCCTCTCCCAAGAGAGATATCTCTTGCCTTTTCTCAACTGGCTAGCAGTCTCTCACTAATCTTCTTCTGACTTGTTATGACTGGAGGCTTGAACTGAGCGTTCGCCAGAGTGTACTGTGCCAAGACAGCTTTGGTCATATCACTGGCAATGTCTTTGTTTGTGTAAGTTCTTTGGTTCTTTTCACTGATTTGCCTGATTAAAACACCGTATCTCAAAGCATCTCTCAGTGTAGGCAACTCCGACTTCAGGAGCTCTCTCCCAGACCCAAGATAGTGTCTGAGATGGCTGGATTTTTGGTTCCTCGTCCTGACACAAGCAGCCATCGTAAATGTTATCAACTTATAAATGCATCAGAATCTGAAACAGAAAAAAATATTGTTAGTTGGGTTGTTAAAGAATGAAGTGAGAAAGCAATGTTCACTATTTAATTGTAATGCACTAATGCAGCTGTACGTTAGATTTTCGATAAATTTCACGCTAAAATTTACCAAGCAAAAGGTTGCAAAATATTGAAACTGAAATTATTTTCTGTTTATATACACTAAAATCTACCAAAAAAGTGATGGGCCATTAGTTTTAGCTGATCTTCCCTCCTATGACACACCCTAACGGCGTAGGCTGCGTTGAGGACCTGTATGGGTGAAGGGGCGAGCACTTACTAAAGGTTGAAATGCCCGCGGCACCCTCACTCAGAATACGTCAGGGAGTCCACCTACTTCCATTTTGATGAATTTATTTACTGTACACTCTGACGTTGAAACTGAGACTATGAACTCAGTTTCATTCCCTACTATTATCCTCACTATCAATGCTCTGAATGAGCTATCAAAAGCAAAATTAAATTGATTACAAAGGGTTGGATGGCAACAGGTCCCAACATACAGCGTCTTGCTACGAAATCCGCGGATCACATTCAAAGTTCCCTTTAGACAAAGACGGCCTATGAATGACGTCATCAAGGAAACAGAGAAAACGGGGGACGTTTCCACTGGGGGACTCGGAAGGTTTTGCAGACGTTTGAGCGTAATATGAATCCTTAATGTTTTCAGGTTAGCCGTCATCACGATCGTGACACCAGCAGTACCCCCTGCCGCTTCTCCTGACGCGGCCCCTGCTCCTGAGTGCGGACCCACACACGCCTCTTTTCTCCCTCAGGTACTCCCTGCTAATGTCCTGCATCCTGCTGCTGTTGTGGACCCAGCTGCTGTCACGAGCCCTCATTCGCTTCTGCTGAAGCAGACCCCTGCTCCTGACCCAGGCCCACACACCCCAGCAGGCGCATCTGACGACTCTGTACCTGCCGTGAGGGAAGCACATGCACCGCCCGTCCTGCCTCATACGCCGCCCTGGCCCAGGAGTACCCCCTGCCGCTTCTCCTGACGCGGCCCTTGCTCCTGAGTGCGGACCCACACACCCCTCTTTTCTCCCTCAGGTACTCCCTGCTAATGTCCTGCATCCTGCTGCTGTCATGGACCCAGCTGCTGTCATGAGCCCTCATCGGCTTCTGCTGATGCAGCCCCTGCTCCTGACCCAGACCCACACACCCCAGCAGGCGCATCTGACGACTCTGTACCTGCCGTGAGGGAAGCACAACATTCATCGCCTCCACACACCCTTTTTCTCCGTCTCTACTCTCACAGATATTGTGTATTTAGACATTTGTCTCTAGCGGCCGGCTTATCCACACCATCGTCGTTGTCTCACATGAGGCATGCACCACCCGTTCTGCCACACATGAGGCATGCACCACCCATTCTGCCTCACATGTGCTATGCAACCCTACAGACAACAAGTCTCCTACACCGCCTGGAGGGAAGGAGGGAGTATTGTAATGGATTTCTCCCCTACAAACGCTGTTTGTCGCTGAGTAGCCGACCCCACGAATTCCCCAGTGTATGCCTCGAGGTCTAGGTCAACCAGCGCCGCCCACGGAGCGGGGTTCAACTACTAAGCCACGCCAACCCCCGCTATTTAAGACCTGACCTCGTGGTGACCTGCCTCTCTTCTACCTACACCAACCAGCCAGCAACACCTCCTCCTCCTCCGCCTGCCTGGGGGTCCTCGCTCCCGCCTGTGAGCATGGTGACCCACAGGCTGGTCCTCCTTTGAGCATCCTCACCAACCAACTCTCTCTCTTTCTACCTACACCAACCAGCCAGCAACACCTCCTCCTCTTCCTCCGCCTGCCTGGCGGTCCTCGCTCCCGCCGGCGAGCATGGCGACCCACAAGCTGTCCTCCTCTGAGCACCCTCACCAACCAGCTCTCTCTACATCACGCTTGTAACCATGCTGCCTTCCCAGCACCAAGCTGCATTGTACATCCAATACAACATGTATACAGAGAGCACATTGTGAGCTTCCTTTCTCCATCCCATCCTGAGTGAACCCAAACATTAATCCCATACCCCACAACCGAACCAGAAAATAAAAACATGAACCACTCCTTGGGGTTCACTCAAGACTTGGCCAAATTTACGTTAACACTGAGACAAACTCCAAAAACTAGTTGGCCATACTTCCACGTCAGCCAAACAAGTATTCACATCATCAAGACCAATATTTGGTCAAAAGTACTGTGAATTATTGGTAACATTCTGTGGCAGTGACACACAACAAAGACTGGTGTCCACACTTCAATTACATTACTACTGTACTTATACTAACACTTCATAGCGCTTCTCAAACATCTGTCACAGGATTGCTCTCAACACTTTGGCATATAGGTTGCTCTGGCACACACGGTTATCATGAATCCAGGAGTCAGTGATACGTCGTAGAATTGTGCGCATTATCGTATTATTAAGATCGCTCTTACAGTAAAGAGTTGCAAAAATTCCCACTGACAGTGCAATGAATGGAAACTTACAAAAGGGTACTTAATGTATTTACACGTTTGTAGTTATAGAAACAAACCCGATTCGCATAATGTCAATCACTGTAGCCTGACCAGCTTCTGTAAATAATGATAGAAATCTGAGGTATTATGAACAGTCAGTCTGGAGGAGAACGAGAGTAACGGCTCCAGAGTCAAGTCTCCGGGACGAGCGCAGACGAAGCTGGGACAGTCGGAGGGTGGCGTAACAGTTAATAGAGTTGTATATTTCAATACATTGATATAACATAATTGTGTGTATAACATAATGCCAAACTTACCCCCAGTCTCGCATTTGACTATAAATTTCCAAGTGTATGTTTGTATCTCAAATGTACCTAACTAGCAGTTATTTATTTTATTTTTTATTATTATTCCACGTTTATTGTCATGACTTGTAATTGTTCTCCAGATTTTTTTATTTGTTACATTATAATTGCAACTTACGGTTTACTTCCACTTTTCATTTATTTGTTCTTTGTCTTGGTACAGTTTAAACCCGTTCCCTCCCTTCTCTTTCTTGGTGTATATAGCTTCAGTACAGCAACAAAACTTGTCACATGTCAGCCTCAGTTAGGAGTTTTTTTTTAGTGCATCTGCTATATTTTCTGCCTACTAAGGGTACCGGGGTATATACTGTACTGTAGGGAGATATATCTACTGTAGCTGTGAGGACTATAAGCGAAGGGTTAAACAATGAACACAGTTTCTTGTATAACTCACTTATTGTACAGGAATGTTGTAAAATAATGTGAATGACAGTACAGTAATGGAGGTTGGGAATATATTACTGTAGTGAGTACAGTAGGAGTTATGGTGAAAAGAGTACTAGCAGTGGTGGAGGGTGTACTAGTACAGCTATACTTAAGGTAATAAGTTATGTTGTAGTATGAGGGTCACTACTGCCACCATTTATGAGGGCCTGAGCTGCCACCATTTATGAGGGCTTGAAGTGCCACCATTTATGAGGGCCTCTGTGGGCCCGTAACAATTCCTGTTACTCTTACACTTATTTGGTAGCGTGACGATAGGAGGCTCGTGGGTAGATGTAATGATAGTATCAAGCAATAGGGAAGAAATAACGGTAAACACTGTAGGTAAATAATAGACACAGTTATACAAATACAAAGTTTATTTAAACATGAATATGAAATCTAGGCCCTCAGGCTCAACATACTCACACCATTACTGGGTGGACATAATAACACTTCCAACCCTACTGGGTGGACATACTCAATAATATAACTATTATAGTCACTTAGCACCATAAAGACCAGGGCAACTGCCACTACAACACTCAGTCGTCAGGGGTGATACTCAAGCAACAGCCATGGGGACCAGCCACCATGGAGTACTTTCCGACGAACTCTGGAGATCCCAGTGGATTAATTCCACCACACAAATAGCCCTACTGAGTTAGACACTCATCCACCAATGATGGGGGCTGGTAGTGGTGTGTGGCTTGGTGATCCGGGGTCACCTCGCCGGCCGAGCGTTAGGGCCAGACGAGCCAGCTATAGGTGGTCTGAAGTGTCTGACGGCCGGGTCTCACGAAGGTAACAGATCCTACTGGACCTCGGACATCTCCCCAGACATTGTGGATACAACATCCACCCTACAGACACGGCCTAGGCTGCGTTAGGGACCTGTATGGATGAAGGGACGGGCACTCACTAACTGGTGACAACACCATCACGTTTCAGGGGACGTTAAAGACGTAAATATGACTTCACTCAGAGCATATCAACTACGTTACTGTAACACTTGCACAATCAACTATTAATTGGGTCAAATCACTTAAAGAAGGGCAAATTACAACACAGCGTGGAACAGCATACCTGTATGGATGAAGGGACGGGCACTCACTAACAGTAGAAATGCCCGCGGCGCCCTCACTCAAAACAGGCCAGGAAGTCCACCTACTTCTATTCCGATGAATTAATTTATTGTACACTCTGACGTTGAAACTGAGACTATGAACTCGTTTTCATTCTCTACTATTATCTTCACTAACAATGCTCTGACTCAGCTATCAAAAGCAAAATTAAATTGATTACAAAGGGTTGGATGGCAACAGGTCCCAGCATACAGCGTTACAGCATCTGCTACTAAATCCGCGGATTATATTTCAAGTTCCCATAAGACAAAGACGGGGGAAACAGAGAAAACGGGGGATGTTTCCACTGGGGGACTCAAGAGGGTTTTGTGGACGTTTGAGCGTAATATGAATCCTTAAGGTCTTCAGGTTAGCTATTATCATGATCATTACAGT
>CAUDMG010003894.1:0-16187 GCA_958450375.1 Homarus gammarus | reverse complement strand
ACCTCTGACACTCCCAGGTACACCTCTGACACTCCCAGGTACACCTCTGACACTCCCAGGTACACCTCTGACACTCCCAGGTACACCTCTGACACTCCCAGGTACACCTCTGACACTCCCAGGTACACCTCTGACACTCCCAGGTACACCTCTGACACTCCCAGGTACACCTCTGACACTCCCAGGTACACCTCTGACACTCCCAGGTACACCTCTGACACTCCCAGGTACACCTCTGACACTCCCAGGTACACCTCTGACACTCCCAGGTACACCTCTGACACTCCCAGGTACACCTCTGACACTCCCAGGTACACCTCTGACACTCCCAGGTACACCTCTGACACTCCCAGGTACACCTCTGACACTCCCAGGTACACCTCTGACACTCCCAGGTACACCTCTGACACTCCCAGGTACACCTCTGACACTCCCAGGTACACCTCTGACACTCCCAGGTACACCTCTGACACTCCCAGGTACACCTCTGACACTCCCAGGTACACCTCTGACACTCCCAGGTACACCTCTGACACTCCCAGGTACACCTCTGACACTCCCAGGTACACCTCTGACACTCCCAGGTACACCTCTGACACTCCCAGGTACACCTCTGACACTCCCAGGTACACCTCTGACACTCCCAGGTACACCTCTGACACTCCCAGGTACACCTCTGACACTCCCAGGTACACCTCTGACACTCCCAGGTACACCTCTGACACTCCCAGGTACACCTCTGACACTCCCAGGTACACCTCTGACACTCCCAGGTACACCTCTGACACTCCCAGGTACACCTCTGACACTCCCAGGTACACCTCTGACACTCCCAGGTACACCTCTGACACTCCCAGGTACACCTCTGACACTCCCAGGTACACCTCTGACACTCCCAGGTACACCTCTGACACTCCCAGGTACACCTCTGACACTCCCAGGTACACCTCTGACACTCCCAGGTACACCTCTGACACTCCCAGGTACACCTCTGACACTCCCAGGTACACCTCTGACACTCCCAGGTACACCTCTGACACTCCCAGGTACACCTCTGACACTCCCAGGTACACCTCTGACACTCCCAGGTACACCTCTGACACTCCCAGGTACACCTCTGACACTCCCAGGTACACCTCTGACACTCCCAGGTACACCTCTGACACTCCCAGGTACACCTCTGACACTCCCAGGTACACCTCTGACACTCCCAGGTACACCTCTGACACTCCCAGGTACACCTCTGACACTCCCAGGTACACCTCTGACACTCCCAGGTACACCTCTGACACTCCCAGGTACACCTCTGACACTCCCAGGTACACCTCTGACACTCCCAGGTACACCTCTGACACTCCCAGGTACACCTCTGACACTCCCAGGTACACCTCTGACACTCCCAGGTACACCTCTGACACTCCCAGGTACACCTCTGACACTCCCAGGTACACCTCTGACACTCCCAGGTACACCTCTGACACTCCCAGGTACACCTCTGACACTCCCAGGTACACCTCTGACACTCCCAGGTACACCTCTGACACTCCCAGGTACACCTCTGACACTCCCAGGTACACCTCTGACACTCCCAGGTACACCTCTGACACTCCCAGGTACACCTCTGACACTCCCAGGTACACCTCTGACACTCCCAGGTACACCTCTGACACTCCCAGGTACACCTCTGACACTCCCAGGTACACCTCTGACACTCCCAGGTACACCTCTGACACTCCCAGGTACACCTCTGACACTCCCAGGTACACCTCTGACACTCCCAGGTACACCTCTGACACTCCCAGGTACACCTCTGACACTCCCAGGTACACCTCTGACACTCCCAGGTACACCTCTGACACTCCCAGGTACACCTCTGACACTCCCAGGTACACCTCTGACACTCCCAGGTACACCTCTGACACTCCCAGGTACACCTCTGACACTCCCAGGTACACCTCTGACACTCCCAGGTACACCTCTGACACTCCCAGGTACACCTCTGACACTCCCAGGTACACCTCTGACACTCCCAGGTACACCTCTGACACTCCCAGGTACACCTCTGACACTCCCAGGTACACCTCTGACACTCCCAGGTACACCTCTGACACTCCCAGGTACACCTCTGACACTCCCAGGTACACCTCTGACACTCCCAGGTACACCTCTGACACTCCCAGGTACACCTCTGACACTCCCAGGTACACCTCTGACACTCCCAGGTACACCTCTGACACTCCCAGGTACACCTCTGACACTCCCAGGTACACCTCTGACACTCCCAGGTACACCTCTGACACTCCCAGGTACACCTCTGACACTCCCAGGTACACCTCTGACACTCCCAGGTACACCTCTGACACTCCCAGGTACACCTCTGACACTCCCAGGTACACCTCTGACACTCCCAGGTACACCTCTGACACTCCCAGGTACACCTCTGACACTCCCAGGTACACCTCTGACACTCCCAGGTACACCTCTGACACTCCCAGGTACACCTCTGACACTCCCAGGTACACCTCTGACACTCCCAGGTACACCTCTGACACTCCCAGGTACACCTCTGACACTCCCAGGTACACCTCTGACACTCCCAGGTACACCTCTGACACTCCCAGGTACACCTCTGACACTCCCAGGTACACCTCTGACACTCCCAGGTACACCTCTGACACTCCCAGGTACACCTCTGACACTCCCAGGTACACCTCTGACACTCCCAGGTACACCTCTGACACTCCCAGGTACACCTCTGACACTCCCAGGTACACCTCTGACACTCCCAGGTACACCTCTGACACTCCCAGGTACACCTCTGACACTCCCAGGTACACCTCTGACACTCCCAGGTACACCTCTGACACTCCCAGGTACACCTCTGACACTCCCAGGTACACCTCTGACACTCCCAGGTACACCTCTGACACTCCCAGGTACACCTCTGACACTCCCAGGTACACCTCTGACACTCCCAGGTACACCTCTGACACTCCCAGGTACACCTCTGACACTCCCAGGTACACCTCTGACACTCCCAGGTACACCTCTGACACTCCCAGGTACACCTCTGACACTCCCAGGTACACCTCTGACACTCCCAGGTACACCTCTGACACTCCCAGGTACACCTCTGACACTCCCAGGTACACCTCTGACACTCCCAGGTACACCTCTGACACTCCCAGGTACACCTCTGACACTCCCAGGTACACCTCTGACACTCCCAGGTACACCTCTGACACTCCCAGGTACACCTCTGACACTCCCAGGTACACCTCTGACACTCCCAGGTACACCTCTGACACTCCCAGGTACACCTCTGACACTCCCAGGTACACCTCTGACACTCCCAGGTACACCTCTGACACTCCCAGGTACACCTCTGACACTCCCAGGTACACCTCTGACACTCCCAGGTACACCTCTGACACTCCCAGGTACACCTCTGACACTCCCAGGTACACCTCTGACACTCCCAGGTACACCTCTGACACTCCCAGGTACACCTCTGACACTCCCAGGTACACCTCTGACACTCCCAGGTACACCTCTGACACTCCCAGGTACACCTCTGACACTCCCAGGTACACCTCTGACACTCCCAGGTACACCTCTGACACTCCCAGGTACACCTCTGACACTCCCAGGTACACCTCTGACACTCCCAGGTACACCTCTGACACTCCCAGGTACACCTCTGACACTCCCAGGTACACCTCTGACACTCCCAGGTACACCTCTGACACTCCAGGTACACCTGACACTCCAGGTACACCTCTGACACTCCCAGGTACACCTCTGACACTCCCAGGTACACCTCTGACACTTCCAGCCCTGACACTCCAGGTACACCTCTGACACTCCCAGGTACACCTCTGACACTCCCAGGTACACCTCTGACACTCCCAGGTACACCTCTGACACTCCCAGGTACACCTCTGACACTCCCAGGTACACCTCTGACACTCCCAGGTACACCTCTGACACTCCCAGGTACACCTCTGACACTCCCAGGTACACCTCTGACACTCCCAGGTACACCTCTGACACTCCCAGGTACACCCCTGACACTCCCAGGTACACCTCTGACACTCCAGGTACACCTGACACTCCCAGGTACACCTCTGACACTCCCAGGTACACCTCTGACACTCCCAGGTACACCTCTGACACTCCCAGGTACACCTCTGACACTCCCAGGTACACCTCTGACACTCCCAGGTACACCTCTGACACTCCCAGGTACACCTCTGACACTCCCAGGTACACCTCTGACACTCCCAGGTACACCTCTGACACTCCCAGGTACACCTCTGACACTCCCAGGTACACCTCTGACACTCCCAGGTACACCTCTGACACTCCCAGGTACACCTCTGACACTCCCAGGTACACCTCTGACACTCCCAGGTACACCTCTGACACTCCCAGGTACACCTCTGACACTCCCAGGTACACCTCTGACACTCCCAGGTACACCTCTGACACTCCCAGGTACACCTCTGACACTCCCAGGTACACCTCTGACACTCCCAGGTACACCTCTGACACTCCCAGGTACACCTCTGACACTCCCAGGTACACCTCTGACACTCCCAGGTACACCTCTGACACTCCCAGGTACACCTCTGACACTCCCAGGTACACCTCTGACACTCCCAGGTACACCTCTGACACTCCCAGGTACACCTCTGACACTCCCAGGTACACCTCTGACACTCCCAGGTACACCTCTGACACTCCCAGGTACACCTCTGACACTCCCAGGTACACCTCTGACACTCCCAGGTACACCTCTGACACTCCCAGGTACACCTCTGACACTCCCAGGTACACCTCTGACACTCCCAGGTACACCTCTGACACTCCCAGGTACACCTCTGACACTCCCAGGTACACCTCTGACACTCCCAGGTACACCTCTGACACTCCCAGGTACACCTCTGACACTCCCAGGTACACCTCTGACACTCCCAGGTACACCTCTGACACTCCCAGGTACACCTCTGACACTCCCAGGTACACCTCTGACACTCCCAGGTACACCTCTGACACTCCCAGGTACACCTCTGACACTCCCAGGTACACCTCTGACACTCCCAGGTACACCTCTGACACTCCCAGGTACACCTCTGACACTCCCAGGTACACCTCTGACACTCCCAGGTACACCTCTGACACTCCCAGGTACACCTCTGACACTCCCAGGTACACCTCTGACACTCCCAGGTACACCTCTGACACTCCCAGGTACACCTCTGACACTCCCAGGTACACCTCTGACACTCCCAGGTACACCTCTGACACTCCCAGGTACACCTCTGACACTCCCAGGTACACCTCTGACACTCCCAGGTACACCTCTGACACTCCCAGGTACACCTCTGACACTCCCAGGTACACCTCTGACACTCCCAGGTACACCTCTGACACTCCCAGGTACACCTCTGACACTCCCAGGTACACCTCTGACACTCCCAGGTACACCTCTGACACTCCCAGGTACACCTCTGACACTCCCAGGTACACCTCTGACACTCCCAGGTACACCTCTGACACTCCCAGGTACACCTCTGACACTCCCAGGTACACCTCTGACACTCCCAGGTACACCTCTGACACTCCCAGGTACACCTCTGACACTCCCAGGTACACCTCTGACACTCCCAGGTACACCTCTGACACTCCCAGGTACACCTCTGACACTCCCAGGTACACCTCTGACACTCCCAGGTACACCTCTGACACTCCCAGGTACACCTCTGACACTCCCAGGTACACCTCTGACACTCCCAGGTACACCTCTGACACTCCCAGGTACACCTCTGACACTCCCAGGTACACCTCTGACACTCCCAGGTACACCTCTGACACTCCCAGGTACACCTCTGACACTCCCAGGTACACCTCTGACACTCCCAGGTACACCTCTGACACTCCCAGGTACACCTCTGACACTCCCAGGTACACCTCTGACACTCCCAGGTACACCTCTGACACTCCCAGGTACACCTCTGACACTCCCAGGTACACCTCTGACACTCCCAGGTACACCTCTGACACTCCCAGGTACACCTCTGACACTCCCAGGTACACCTCTGACACTCCCAGGTACACCTCTGACACTCCCAGGTACACCTCTGACACTCCCAGGTACACCTCTGACACTCCCAGGTACACCTCTGACACTCCCAGGTACACCTCTGACACTCCCAGGTACACCTCTGACACTCCCAGGTACACCTCTGACACTCCCAGGTACACCTCTGACACTCCCAGGTACACCTCTGACACTCCCAGGTACACCTCTGACACTCCCAGGTACACCTCTGACACTCCCAGGTACACCTCTGACACTCCCAGGTACACCTCTGACACTCCCAGGTACACCTCTGACACTCCCAGGTACACCTCTGACACTCCCAGGTACACCTCTGACACTCCCAGGTACACCTCTGACACTCCCAGGTACACCTCTGACACTCCCAGGTACACCTCTGACACTCCCAGGTACACCTCTGACACTCCCAGGTACACCTCTGACACTCCCAGGTACACCTCTGACACTCCCAGGTACACCTCTGACACTCCCAGGTACACCTCTGACACTCCCAGGTACACCTCTGACACTCCCAGGTACACCTCTGACACTCCCAGGTACACCTCTGACACTCCCAGGTACACCTCTGACACTCCCAGGTACACCTCTGACACTCCCAGGTACACCTCTGACACTCCCAGGTACACCTCTGACACTCCCAGGTACACCTCTGACACTCCCAGGTACACCTCTGACACTCCCAGGTACACCTCTGACACTCCCAGGTACACCTCTGACACTCCCAGGTACACCTCTGACACTCCCAGGTACACCTCTGACACTCCCAGGTACACCTCTGACACTCCCAGGTACACCTCTGACACTCCCAGGTACACCTCTGACACTCCCAGGTACACCTCTGACACTCCCAGGTACACCTCTGACACTCCCAGGTACACCTCTGACACTCCCAGGTACACCTCTGACACTCCCAGGTACACCTCTGACACTCCCAGGTACACCTCTGACACTCCCAGGTACACCTCTGACACTCCCAGGTACACCTCTGACACTCCCAGGTACACCTCTGACACTCCCAGGTACACCTCTGACACTCCCAGGTACACCTCTGACACTCCCAGGTACACCTCTGACACTCCCAGGTACACCTCTGACACTCCCAGGTACACCTCTGACACTCCCAGGTACACCTCTGACACTCCCAGGTACACCTCTGACACTCCCAGGTACACCTCTGACACTCCCAGGTACACCTCTGACACTCCCAGGTACACCTCTGACACTCCCAGGTACACCTCTGACACTCCCAGGTACACCTCTGACACTCCCAGGTACACCTCTGACACTCCCAGGTACACCTCTGACACTCCCAGGTACACCTCTGACACTCCCAGGTACACCTCTGACACTCCCAGGTACACCTCTGACACTCCCAGGTACACCTCTGACACTCCCAGGTACACCTCTGACACTCCCAGGTACACCTCTGACACTCCCAGGTACACCTCTGACACTCCCAGGTACACCTCTGACACTCCCAGGTACACCTCTGACACTCCCAGGTACACCTCTGACACTCCCAGGTACACCTCTGACACTCCCAGGTACACCTCTGACACTCCCAGGTACACCTCTGACACTCCCAGGTACACCTCTGACACTCCCAGGTACACCTCTGACACTCCCAGGTACACCTCTGACACTCCCAGGTACACCTCTGACACTCCCAGGTACACCTCTGACACTCCCAGGTACACCTCTGACACTCCCAGGTACACCTCTGACACTCCCAGGTACACCTGACACTCCCAGGTACACCTCTGACACTCCCAGGTACACCTCTGACACTCCCAGGTACACCTCTGACACTCCCAGGTACACCTCTGACACTCCCAGGTACACCTCTGACACTCCCAGGTACACCTCTGACACTCCCAGGTACACCTCTGACACTCCCAGGTACACCTCTGACACTCCCAGGTACACCTCTGACACTCCCAGGTACACCTCTGACACTCCCAGGTACACCTCTGACACTCCCAGGTACACCTCTGACACTCCCAGGTACACCTCTGACACTCCCAGGTACACCTCTGACACTCCCAGGTACACCTCTGACACTCCCAGGTACACCTCTGACACTCCCAGGTACACCTCTGACACTCCCAGGTACACCTCTGACACTCCCAGGTACACCTCTGACACTCCCAGGTACACCTCTGACACTCCCAGGTACACCTCTGACACTCCCAGGTACACCTCTGACACTCCCAGGTACACCTCTGACACTCCCAGGTACACCTCTGACACTCCCAGGTACACCTCTGACACTCCCAGGTACACCTCTGACACTCCCAGGTACACCTCTGACACTCCCAGGTACACCTCTGACACTCCCAGGTACACCTCTGACACTCCCAGGTACACCTCTGACACTCCCAGGTACACCTCTGACACTCCCAGGTACACCTCTGACACTCCCAGGTACACCTCTGACACTCCCAGGTACACCTCTGACACTCCCAGGTACACCTCTGACACTCCCAGGTACACCTCTGACACTCCCAGGTACACCTCTGACACTCCCAGGTACACCTCTGACACTCCCAGGTACACCTCTGACACTCCCAGGTACACCTCTGACACTCCCAGGTACACCTCTGACACTCCCAGGTACACCTCTGACACTCCCAGGTACACCTCTGACACTCCCAGGTACACCTCTGACACTCCCAGGTACACCTCTGACACTCCCAGGTACACCTCTGACACTCCCAGGTACACCTCTGACACTCCCAGGTACACCTCTGACACTCCCAGGTACACCTCTGACACTCCCAGGTACACCTCTGACACTCCCAGGTACACCTCTGACACTCCCAGGTACACCTCTGACACTCCCAGGTACACCTCTGACACTCCCAGGTACACCTCTGACACTCCCAGGTACACCTCTGACACTCCCAGGTACACCTCTGACACTCCCAGGTACACCTCTGACACTCCCAGGTACACCTCTGACACTCCCAGGTACACCTCTGACACTCCCAGGTACACCTCTGACACTCCCAGGTACACCTCTGACACTCCCAGGTACACCTCTGACACTCCCAGGTACACCTCTGACACTCCCAGGTACACCTCTGACACTCCCAGGTACACCTCTGACACTCCCAGGTACACCTCTGACACTCCCAGGTACACCTCTGACACTCCCAGGTACACCTCTGACACTCCCAGGTACACCTCTGACACTCCCAGGTACACCCACACTGACACTCCCAGGTACACCTCTGACACTCCCAGGTACACCTCTGACACTCCCAGGTACACCTCTGACACTCCCAGGTACACCTCTGACACTCCCAGGTACACCTCTGACACTCCCAGGTACACCTCTGACACTCCCAGGTACACCTCTGACACTCCCAGGTACACCTCTGACACTCCCAGGTACACCTCTGACACTCCCAGGTACACCTCTGACACTCCCAGGTACACCTCTGACACTCCCAGGTACACCTCTGACACTCCCAGGTACACCTCTGACACTCCCAGGTACACCTCTGACACTCCCAGGTACACCTCTGACACTCCCAGGTACACCTCTGACACTCCCAGGTACACCTCTGACACTCCCAGGTACACCTCTGACACTCCCAGGTACACCTCTGACACTCCCAGGTACACCTCTGACACTCCCAGGTACACCTCTGACACTCCCAGGTACACCTCTGACACTCCCAGGTACACCTCTGACACTCCCAGGTACACCTCTGACACTCCCAGGTACACCTCTGACACTCCCAGGTACACCTCTGACACTCCCAGGTACACCTCTGACACTCCCAGGTACACCTCTGACACTCCCAGGTACACCTCTGACACTCCCAGGTACACCTCTGACACTCCCAGGTACACCTCTGACACTCCCAGGTACACCTCTGACACTCCCAGGTACACCTCTGACACTCCCAGGTACACCTCTGACACTCCCAGGTACACCTCTGACACTCCCAGGTACACCTCTGACACTCCCAGGTACACCTCTGACACTCCCAGGTACACCTCTGACACTCCCAGGTACACCTCTGACACTCCCAGGTACACCTCTGACACTCCCAGGTACACCTCTGACACTCCCAGGTACACCTCTGACACTCCCAGGTACACCTCTGACACTCCCAGGTACACCTCTGACACTCCCAGGTACACCTCTGACACTCCCAGGTACACCTCTGACACTCCCAGGTACACCTCTGACACTCCCAGGTACACCTCTGACACTCCCAGGTACACCTCTGACACTCCCAGGTACACCTCTGACACTCCCAGGTACACCTCTGACACTCCCAGGTACACCTCTGACACTCCCAGGTACACCTCTGACACTCCCAGGTACACCTCTGACACTCCCAGGTACACCTCTGACACTCCCAGGTACACCTCTGACACTCCCAGGTACACCTCTGACACTCCCAGGTACACCTCTGACACTCCCAGGTACACCTCTGACACTCCCAGGTACACCTCTGACACTCCCAGGTACACCTCTGACACTCCCAGGTACACCTCTGACACTCCCAGGTACACCTCTGACACTCCCAGGTACACCTCTGACACTCCCAGGTACACCTCTGACACTCCCAGGTACACCTCTGACACTCCCAGGTACACCTCTGACACTCCCAGGTACACCTCTGACACTCCCAGGTACACCTCTGACACTCCCAGGTACACCTCTGACACTCCCAGGTACACCTCTGACACTCCCAGGTACACCTCTGACACTCCCAGGTACACCTCTGACACTCCCAGGTACACCTCTGACACTCCCAGGTACACCTCTGACACTCCCAGGTACACCTCTGACACTCCCAGGTACACCTCTGACACTCCCAGGTACACCTCTGACACTCCCAGGTACACCTCTGACACTCCCAGGTACACCTCTGACACTCCCAGGTACACCTCTGACACTCCCAGGTACACCTCTGACACTCCCAGGTACACCTCTGACACTCCCAGGTACACCTCTGACACTCCCAGGTACACCTCTGACACTCCCAGGTACACCTCTGACACTCCCAGGTACACCTCTGACACTCCCAGGTACACCTCTGACACTCCCAGGTACACCTCTGACACTCCCAGGTACACCTCTGACACTCCCAGGTACACCTCTGACACTCCCAGGTACACCTCTGACACTCCCAGGTACACCTCTGACACTCCCAGGTACACCTCTGACACTCCCAGGTACACCTCTGACACTCCCAGGTACACCTCTGACACTCCCAGGTACACCTCTGACACTCCCAGGTACACCTCTGACACTCCCAGGTACACCTCTGACACTCCCAGGTACACCTCTGACACTCCCAGGTACACCTCTGACACTCCCAGGTACACCTCTGACACTCCCAGGTACACCTCTGACACTCCCAGGTACACCTCTGACACTCCCAGGTACACCTCTGACACTCCCAGGTACACCTCTGACACTCCCAGGTACACCTCTGACACTCCCAGGTACACCTCTGACACTCCCAGGTACACCTCTGACACTCCCAGGTACACCTCTGACACTCCCAGGTACACCTCTGACACTCCCAGGTACACCTCTGACACTCCCAGGTACACCTCTGACACTCCCAGGTACACCTCTGACACTCCCAGGTACACCTCTGACACTCCCAGGTACACCTCTGACACTCCCAGGTACACCTCTGACACTCCCAGGTACACCTCTGACACTCCCAGGTACACCTCTGACACTCCCAGGTACACCTCTGACACTCCCAGGTACACCTCTGACACTCCCAGGTACACCTCTGACACTCCCAGGTACACCTCTGACACTCCCAGGTACACCTCTGACACTCCCAGGTACACCTCTGACACTCCCAGGTACACCTCTGACACTCCCAGGTACACCTCTGACACTCCCAGGTACACCTCTGACACTCCCAGGTACACCTCTGACACTCCCAGGTACACCTCTGACACTCCCAGGTACACCTCTGACACTCCCAGGTACACCTCTGACACTCCCAGGTACACCTCTGACACTCCCAGGTACACCTCTGACACTCCCAGGTACACCTCTGACACTCCCAGGTACACCTCTGACACTCCCAGGTACACCTCTGACACTCCCAGGTACACCTCTGACACTCCCAGGTACACCTCTGACACTCCCAGGTACACCTCTGACACTCCCAGGTACACCTCTGACACTCCCAGGTACACCTCTGACACTCCCAGGTACACCTCTGACACTCCCAGGTACACCTCTGACACTCCCAGGTACACCTCTGACACTCCCAGGTACACCTCTGACACTCCCAGGTACACCTCTGACACTCCCAGGTACACCTCTGACACTCCCAGGTACACCTCTGACACTCCCAGGTACACCTCTGACACTCCCAGGTACACCTCTGACACTCCCAGGTACACCTCTGACACTCCCAGGTACACCTCTGACACTCCCAGGTACACCTCTGACACTCCCAGGTACACCTCTGACACTCCCAGGTACACCTCTGACACTCCCAGGTACACCTCTGACACTCCCAGGTACACCTCGACACTCCCAGGTACACCTCTGACACTCCCAGGTACACCTCTGACACTCCCAGGTACACCTCTGACACTCCCAGGTACACCTCTGACACTCCCAGGTACACCTCTGACACTCCCAGGTACACCTCTGACACTCCCAGGTACACCTCTGACACTCCCAGGTACACCTCTGACACTCCCAGGTACACCTCTGACACTCCCAGGTACACCTCTGACACTCCCAGGTACACCTCTGACACTCCCAGGTACACCTCGACACTCCCAGGTACACCTCTGACACTCCCAGGTACACCTCTGACACTCCCAGGTACACCTCTGACACTCCCAGGTACACCTCTGACACTCCCAGGTACACCTCTGACACTCCCAGGTACACCTCTGACACTCCCAGGTACACCTCTGACACTCCCAGGTACACCTCTGACACTCCCAGGTACACCTCTGACACTCCCAGGTACACCTCTGACACTCCCAGGTACACCTCTGACACTCCCAGGTACACCTCTGACACTCCCAGGTACACCTCTGACACTCCCAGGTACACCTCTGACACTCCCAGGTACACCTCTGACACTCCCAGGTACACCTCTGACACTCCCAGGTACACCTCTGACACTCCCAGGTACACCTCTGACACTCCCAGGTACACCTCTGACACTCCCAGGTACACCTCTGACACTCCCAGGTACACCTCTGACACTCCCAGGTACACCTCTGACACTCCCAGGTACACCTCTGACACTCCCAGGTACACCTCTGACACTCCCAGGTACACCTCTGACACTCCCAGGTACACCTCTGACACTCCCAGGTACACCTCTGACACTCCCAGGTACACCTCTGACACTCCCAGGTACACCTCTGACACTCCCAGGTACACCTCTGACACTCCCAGGTACACCTCTGACACTCCCAGGTACACCTCTGACACTCCCAGGTACACCTCTGACACTCCCAGGTACACCTCTGACACTCCCAGGTACACCTCTGACACTCCCAGGTACACCTCTGACACTCCCAGGTACACCTCTGACACTCCCAGGTACACCTCTGACACTCCCAGGTACACCTCTGACACTCCCAGGTACACCTCTGACACTCCCAGGTACACCTCTGACACTCCCAGGTACACCTCTGACACTCCCAGGTACACCTCTGACACTCCCAGGTACACCTCTGACACTCCCAGGTACACCTCTGACACTCCCAGGTACACCTCTGACACTCCCAGGTACACCTCTGACACTCCCAGGTACACCTCTGACACTCCCAGGTACACCTCTGACACTCCCAGGTACACCTCTGACACTCCCAGGTACACCTCTGACACTCCCAGGTACACCTCTGACACTCCCAGGTACACCTCTGACACTCCCAGGTACACCTCTGACACTCCCAGGTACACCTCTGACACTCCCAGGTACACCTCTGACACTCCCAGGTACACCTCTGACACTCCCAGGTACTTTACCACAGTTGTTTGCAAAATTAAACCGGGCGTGGACGTGTGGGCGAAGGCGTAGGAACAGACTTCTTGTCCTTCTTGTACCGGGACCAACAGCGCGTTACAGCCTGTAGGGGGGAGCCACGGATGGGCAGAGGTGGCACACCTGGCAGCCTCATAGAGAGCGACATATCGTCAACACCTCACCTTAAGAGAAGAAGGAAGAGCCGAGGGGGGTGAGGCGTTGGACAAGTTCCTCGGCCTTTAACCCCCATCCGGGAAACACTGCCTCAACTGGGATCTCCACGCACTGCTGGTGGTGGCCTGGACCATAGATCTAACACTCTGTCCGAGGCTCTCTGAGACGCCACGGTAAAGGGCATCAAAAAGACCTCACCCCTCCATCTGACCTGCAGCAAAACACTTCCCTCCTGCGCAGAGCTTCATTTCTGGGGCTTGTCCTTGGATGGGACCCGTTGTGGTAAGAACGTCACAAGTAACCTCCTCTACAGACCAGCGCAGAAGGTTGGGTGGGTACCCGCAACGTAATGTTCTCAAGACACAGACCTGAATTTCCCAAGGACAGGCAACATACCGGCAGCTGGATGAGTCGTTTAGGCTGTGACAACCTCTGGAGATCCACCCATTGTAGAATAATCAGTTGCCACCGTCGCCGGCCATTCACGAAAAGTCTGGAGAGTCCTCAAATCAGGCCTCAAGATGGGCGGCAGTTGTTTGAGCCGCTGCTTTAGGTGGGGCTGGGGGGGGTGAAGGCAGCCGGGATGAGGTATCTGAACCAGTCAGTACCCGAGGCAGTGTTAGAGCCAGGGGCTTGGTTAACAGTGAAGGCGAGATGATCAAGGCTTCAAAAACCGTTTCACTGTCTGCCAATCTCCGTTGGTGGTCGTCGTTCTGCACTCTGCTTGCCTTCTGTGTGCCTCATCCGCCCAAACGTCCGTGAGACTTCATCCTCGCGTTACTCATCTGCTCATAAACTTTCAGTACAAGCAATTAAATCTCTGGGAGACAACGCGGAAATACTGAGGTGAGCGGACTCGCGCGATGTTGGGGCTGGAGCGTCGTGGCCGGCCTGGTCCAGCACATCTCTTGCGGGGGGATCACCCGCCTGAGTCATCCAGGACGCTGGGTCCACGGCTCCATAAGGCGTGAGGGGGGGGGGGTAAAAAGACATAAACTACTTCCTCTGGGTACTATGTCCTTCTAATCCAGCTCTTGACCGGTCAGCCCGTCGTATCAACAAGAGTTCAGACAAAAAATTTATTAAATACACAGATAAGTAGATTATATATATAAAATATATATAAGAAGGACGCCCGCGGTTCCAGCGAGTGTTAGTACATGTATGTGTGTGAGTGAGTGTGTGTCCTCCGGGCGGCAAAGCGTCTCGCCCCAGCTGTGAGGGGGGGTGGAGGCGCGCTGTGAGGGGGTGGGAGGGAGAGGCGCGGCGACTCCCAGTCAGGTCCAGTTACCCTCACAACGCGGTCAGAGACGAGTGCACTGAACTCTATCCTTACAAATGCCCCAGAACGTTGCCGGTTTATACCTTCTTTTGTGGGAATCCTTTAGAACAAGGTCACACATGAATGGCACGAAACACACATATGCTAAACACTTCCACTATGGTATTTTTAAATCACTGACACTGCTCTAAGTTGCTAAATTCTTCAGGATAGGTGACGCGCGGGAGTTGACCCAACGCGAGAGCCGCTTTCCACAAACTTTGCACTATCACTCGTAATTATCCAGTAAGATCGGATCACTGCGCCATGATAGGTTCTGAATAATAGTTCTATATACAGGAGAGAACACAAACACCTGTATAGTTTTGTAGGTTCGGTTTACTGGCTAAGAGTATGTACAACAGAGGAGAGCAGCGGTCTCCTGGCTAGGCTCCTTTGTCAACTGCTCTAGGCGACGTATGGGCAAGTGATACTTAGCAGCTTCCATACGTCGCCAGGCACATTAATTGGCAGTGGGATAGGGTAATACATTGCCACACGCTGCTACTACATAAATGGAGCACATACATAATATACATACAAATATATAATCCAGCATACATAATATACA